>CAXITT010000302.1:258310-299538 GCA_964033795.1 Lymnaea stagnalis | reverse complement strand
ATTTAACCAACTCAATCAACTACACAATATTATCATTATAATTTAACCAACTCAATCAACTACACAATATTATCATTATAATTTAACCAACTCAATCAACTACACAATATTATCATTATAATTTAACCAACTCAATCAACTACACAATATTATCATTATAATTTAACCAACTCAATCAACTACACAATATTATCATTATAATTTAACCAACTCAATCAACTACACAATATTATCATTATAATTTAACCAACTCAATCAACTACACAATATTATCATTATAATTTAACCAACTCAATCAACTACACAATATTATCATTATAATTTAACCAACTCAATCAACTACACAATATTATCATTATAATTTAACCAACTCAATCAACTACACAATATTATCATTATAATTTAACCAACTCAATCAACTACACAATATTATCATTATAATTTAACCAACTCAATCAACTACACAATATTATCATTATAATTTAACCAACTCAATCAACTACACAATATTATCATTATAATTTAACCAACTCAATCAACTACACAATATTATCATTATAATTTAACCAACTCAATCAACTACACAATATTATCATTATAATTTAACCAACTCAATCAACTACACAATATTATCATTATAATTTAACCAACTCAATCAACTACACAATATTATCATTATAATTTAACCAACTCAATCAACTACACAATATTATCATTATAATTTAACCAACTCAATCAACTACACAATATTATCATTATAATTTAACCAACTCAATCAACTACACAATATTATCATTATAATTTAACCAACTCAATCAACTACACAATATTATCAGAGGCACTCAAACATTCAATTTAATTTTGAATTTGACACATCTTTGTGACAGTTTTTTTTCTTTTCAATTTAACTTATAACTATCAATCAATCTATAGGTGTGGGGAGCTATGTGGCGGTTTCCCATCCCCCTCTTTTTCTTCCAAAAAAAAAAAAAAAGGGGCATAAACCTTACCTGCATTAATAAACTGCAAAAGGATATTAGAGATTAAGCAAACGATTTTTGTTCTATTCTTCTAAATTCACAGTTGCTGTGATGGATAGACCAAATGCTACCACTCATGGCTCAAAGCTGCCCTTTGATGAGATGCTTACAGCTCATGTTGCCTTTATTTTAACGTTCTTTCATTTTTACCCCCCAATAAATTGTTATGCGTGGAACAGAGATCGTCATCACTACATTATGTTTACTTTCTTTATGTTCAAGATACTGGTATATCAATTAAAAATATATTTTTGGATACTGGTACTTTGTGGCGTGATTAATATATAAATATAATGAATGTATAAATAATCTATTTCCTGGTCCTTTCCAGACTATGCAATAACTTCAGCCCAGACATCTGTCCACGGGGACATCGCAGGTGTCCTCGTACCTTTCCCCATACCTGATTCTGATGCCTGTCACTTCATGACGTGTCCCATCAGTCAGGGCAGTTCTGCCGTTTACAAGAATGCAATCTTCGTTCAACAGGCTTACCCCAAGGTTTGTAATCTATTTAATCACTAGTTTAATTAGTAACGAGGTAGCATCGTTATCTGTGGTTCTACCCCTGCATTTGAAGTTAACCTGCTCCTAAATGTATGAGGAATGCTTTGCCACTACACATACGCAATATACCAACCACCCAGGCCTTCAAAACTGCACTCAAAACATATCTTTTAATAATACTACCCTGACTGATTCCCCTCCTCTGACCGATAAACGATCTTGCTGGCTGCCGTCCATGGTTTGCCTTGTAAAAGTTATGTGGTGGGGCTGGTGAATATACATTGATGTACTTTTTTCATAATTGTATTTTATTTTAATGTCATGATTATGTCTCTTTTGGTAAAATTTTTATGTACAGCGCGGTGAGCCCAGCCCTAGGCTGGGGTACCGCGCTATATAAGACGTCTTATTATTATTATCAGGAATGTGACCAGTCCAATTCCTCTCTTCCCAGATAACTTTGATTGTCAAGTGGGAACTATTGTCTGGTTCTGATGACATCACCTGCTTTACAGTTCCTGTCACAATCACAGACTGAGGTAGTCTGGATTGAAGTATCAGTAAACATGACCTTGATCTAGAAAAAAACCTGCATAGGTTGGGAGTTAGTATGGCTTCCTGCTGTTGATCTAAAATTGCTTTCTAATGACATGATCTGATTTTGATGAGGAAATAGAAGAAGCAGAGGTTTTCAACTAGGGACAAATAAATGATTGTTACATCATAGGAAACTTGCTATTGTTAATTCAATAATTGTTGTGTACATAAATTACTGACATTAAATTTTTTGTTGCTTCATTTAAATTTTTACAAGACGTTTTGTTGTTGTGTCCCAATCATAAACATGGAGTGATATTTGTATAAAGTATAATTTTAAGAAAGAATTTTGACTGCAACTTACTTTGTTACTGATTTATTCAAAACTAACTTTCAAATATGTTATTCTTTTAACATCCTTATTAAATTAATTGACAAAAATTTCATGAAAAAAAACAAGTATCTTATTTATTACAAATAAAGTCATTTCACATAGAGACCAAATTTGAAGTTGCTGTGTTGTTTTATTTAATATGGGGGAGAGACTGCAATCAGGTTAGATTAAATGAGCCAAACAAAGTATGAGAAAGCCATCCCTGTAGCTGTAGGGCTTTGGTCTGCCCAACCAATTCCTTCCACTCGGACCATCCATCAATCCATGAGGTGGTTCAGCCCATGTAGGGCTTTGGTCTGCCCCACCACTTCATTCCACTCAGACCTAACGGATGGGAAAACATGAAAAAAGAAAAGACATAACACAACAACTAACTTGTCTGCAAGAAGCCTTCTTCAGCGAACAAATAACAGTAAAAAAATATAAAATTAAACACTTAGCTGCAATACAGAAACTGGAGAGGATAGCAAGAGAAATGTGATTGAAAAATAAGTACAGACAAAAGGGAAGAGAAGAGAGGAAAAGTAAGTCAACTACGATTGGTTGTAACAAGGAGGGGGCGGAGAAAAGGTTTAACAAGTGAATGAAAACTTGACATTTATGACATAATTATTATTTAATTAGCGAGATACTGAAGTGTACCGAGGGGAAATCAACATCTCAAAGAAAACTATCATTGTATACTGAAATTACAACACAGTGGTCTTGATATTACAACACAGTAGTGTTGACTATACAACAAAGTAATGTATGTAATCATTTTAACCTTTATTTTAATTAAAGTTAAAGAACAAAAGAATGACCCAGAAAGAGAACTACATGCAATTAAAAATATCACTTGTGCAAACTGACACAAAATACATGTTAATAAATTAACTATAGAATCTCAACATCCAGCTGATTGGACATGTCTGTCAGTTTGATTAATTCCCCTTTGAGTAAGCTGAAATTTTATATGCATCAATAGCAACATGTCATTATTATCATTTTCTAAAACTTAAAAAGGAGCACACAAATTAAGATAGACTATTTTGTACAAACTGTACAATATTACCATTAAATAAATTGTATATTCCTCTATAGCTTTTTCTAAATTTTACACTTCTTTTTAAAACTTGCATATGGCAGCAGTGTTAAATTTCTTTATCAAATTTTACTAGATGTGTCTGTTGGTTATTAAGATAAAGCCAGCACATTATAACACTTTAAATTGTTTAGTTAACTTCTACAGCATAAATATTAAGTGTTAATCACATTTAGAAAATTTGGCAAGTTTGGAATTTGTTGATTGCGAGAGTGGTTTTAATTCTGTTTTTAATTTCTTTCTATCCTCTGTTTTGTCTTGTTCTTCTTCTGGTGATAGCTTTCTCTTTTTGGAACCATCTGAGTCACCAGAGGCTGACTTTGCTTTCTGTACCCAGGCCTGAAAGATAATAATTAAGTTTACAAACACTGACTTAATGAAGGACAAAGTAATTATCGAATGGGCAGAATTTAAAAATTGTCAACATGCTCTGGACATGTGAATTTAAATTACAGAAACACTTATGCAATGAGAAGGTTCTATTCTGACTTTGTTACCTCTCGTTCCTCTTTTGTTAAAGTTCGAAATCTTTCTGTAGCTGTTTGACTCAAATCTTCTTCTGACAGGTCAGGGTGTTCCTCCATTAAGTCAGACTTGGCATCATCGTACCACAGGCTGAAAGCACTAACCTTTCTGAAAATAATAAAAAGTATGTCAAAAGGAAAATTAAAAGAAAGTTTTAATACAATGGAAATAGCACACATGGCAGTGAGCACATTTATGGTATACAAACATGAAGTTATGCAAGTAAATTTTCTGTCTAGGAAAAATCCAAATAATCTAGCTTACTTTTGATAAATTAAAAAATTATATAATCTTTTTCACAAAACAAAAAATTTAAATCATCTACGCATTCATTTAGTGAAAATAAACTTCAATTATTTAACATAGAATTTTTTTCCCCTCTGCACATTCTCTATAATCTCTCACTCCTGCTGTTGCCTTAAATACTTATTAATATGTGTTTTATATAGTTTTTAAATGTATTTATTAATATATATTTATATCAAGTAGTGATAGCAGTTGTAAAATATTTCTCCTGCCAGCTGATTGTGAAATCGTTGAAATATAATTGAAATAAAAAGTAATCACTAGAATTTGTGTTTCCTTATAATAAAACACAAGATATTTACTTTTACTCTTTACTTGACCAAAGAAACATATCTAAAACATAACTATCAGCAAATTTAATAATAACTGCAAAAAGGCTTGCTTTAAAACGAAGTTGTCCTAAATTCAAAATAAACAGTTATCCATTAAAAAAAAAGACAAAACACACCAATGCTATAAATTGGTAACAATTAAAGTCTAGGCTAAAACTATTAATTTATACCAATAGACAATCTTACTTATTAGAAATAGAATTTTCTGATTTGTCTTCAGATGTTTGTGAGAGAAGCTCTTGTTTAACACTTGATTTACCATCCTTGGATGCCTTATCATCTTTTTTAAAAGCTGTTAACTTGGCCTGATTACCAGTTGGCTGTAAAATATATTTAAAAATATAAATAAAAAATACACACATACAATACTAATGGCAAGGTACTCTGAATTTACAATGTGGTAAAGTTCCCCTGGGATTACAACATCCCTAATTACATTTCAAATCTTTAAAGAAAAAAATGTATGGACAAAATTTGCAATTGTGCACACAGTTTTAAAAAAAAGAAATTAACACTTGATGCAGAAGGAATAAAAGAATGCAAACACTGCACAAACTATTTTAGTTACAAGCAAATCTAATTTTGTATCTAATTTGCAGGGTTTTGATAAAAAAAAAATAAATAACATAACTTTTTCTCAAGTCACCTTTTTAGTAGATTTCTTAATAGTAACTGGTATTGGTGCAAATATTTGAGGTGTTTTTGGAGTCGACTTTTCCATTTTGTCAAAAACTTGTGTGCCTTTGGGAGTTTTTTCTATAGAATCTAAACGAGCTATCTGAAAATTAAATTCAAGCAATGTTTTATAAAAATAATTTGCTTTTTTAATTCTTAAAATTTATAACCAACATAACACACCCAAAAATTTAATTCTCTAAATTTTTAATGAAAACACATGCCCAAAATTTCTGATATATGGTAAGTAATACATGAAAATAGTGATCCTAAATGTTTATTTATGAAAAACGCTGTCATGAAAATAGAGTTTAAAAAAATTATACATATTATAAAATCCTATCATTTAAAACAAAATGTTACAATTTAAAGATATGTTCAAATTTCTATTTGGTTACCTTGAATGGGTTACTTCTTGTGTTTGACTTTTCTTTGACTTTGTTATTCTTTTCAACATTTGTTATCAACAATGGACCTGATAGAAATACATCTTGCAGTTAAAATTATTTTTGTTACAGGGCCATGAAAATTAAATGAAACTGACAGATGGTAAAATATACATTAACATTCTATTACTTAAACAATTGATTTAAACTTACCAGAACTGAATGTTTTGAAATCTTCATCTCCTTTAGCCTCAGGTTCGTCATTCTCCTCTACATCATCATTGCTGTTGTCATTTTGAATAGACCTAAATTGAAAAGTTTAAGAGAAAAAAACAAAAAAAAACTCTGTATATATTAAGTTAGTATCTACAAATTCGAGGAAATTTCGGAGCCAATGTTAGCTCAATGGGCTTTATACCATATGTGAATGACAAATTAGAAAATTCTAAATTCTGTGAAAACTCTTCAGCCAAATTCAAGCTACATGCTGCAAAGCTAGACCGCACACCTGTACTTTCTTGTGTCCTTATTTTCTTCGTCTTCATCTTCCATCTCTCTTTCCACTTGCCCATTTGTGCCTTGATTTATCTCATCTTGCCTGCTTTGCATAACTTCACTAACACGCTCAGCAAGTTGTAATCGTTTCAGACGTGTAGCGTATGTTGCTGCCAGGTGGAGCAAGCTGATATCCTCCATCATGTCACACACTTCCAAGGCTCGAAAATCTCTATTAGATTTGGTTGCAAACTGTGGGAAATAATTGTTTGCTAATGAAGGATCACAAAGAAAAAGATCAATGAAATTAAATTCAATGGTTTTATGAATAGAAATTTTATGGAACACAAAACATTAATTAAGAAAAAAATAAATAAATCATAAATTTGATGGTGTGTTAAATTAAACTTAAATTATTGCATTAGGTAGTCCAAACTAGAGAAAAAATACATTTCAGGGTCATTTTGCAGGGTGTTACACGAATAAAATTTATATGTGAAAATAGTTTAAGTCTTTATCTGGCGAAATAGTTTAATTTTGTGTCTTTAACTTGTGTTTTGAAAATGTATTTACCCCATGATGTTTCAAGCACTTGAGGGTTCGCATCTAACTAAGTCATATGAATAATTCTACCACCATAAGAAAGAGCAGATGCCTATCTTTCTTTTGTTGTGTAGAAATTATATATATGTAGGCTTATTTTATTTTGAAAAAGCAAGTCTAATCCTATCTAAATCTATAAAAGATAAATTGGTTTAAGCAATGAGATTTTAATTTACATCCTTCATCATCGAGTAGGCATGAAGCCTCGATGTTTACAAAAACACCAATATATCCTGTCCTAGAGCGATAGCACTAGACCACTGATGCATATTTGACCACAACTACCAGTGTCATGGCATAATATAAAATGAGTAAAACAGAGTAGGGTTAAACCTGAAAAAAGGAAACGTAACAAAACAACGAACACGTCGGCAGAAAGCCTTCATCAGCGAACAAAACAACAGGAACAACGGTATAAAAATACTTTTTCGGTCACAAAATAAAAACAACTAAAAAGCATTCTTATTTTTTCAACTTTTGAATGAATGACTCTAGCTGCTTGAAAAAAAGTTGGAGCAAATACACCAGTTCCTGTACTTCTCTGCTAATCATTTTAGAAATATAGGTCCTAAAAATGCCATTTTTTTCATCAATTTGAAAATGGCAGAAATTTTTTATAATCAAGATATTTCTATAAAATAATAATATGTGTCATATGTCTTCAAATAAAAAGTTCTATCAGGTCAAACTTACTATAAATACTGCCATGTTTATTTAATTTCAGTTAGGATTACCTTATTGCATGGTATATTGTACTCACAGCAAATAATTTAATGAGATTTTCTCTCATACGTTTGTCCAATTCATCATCCTCGATTCCAGAGTCCATTAAATGTTTAGTTAATATGAAGCTGCGTTGGTAGGATTCCTGTTCATATAGATTATAGGCCGATTATTAACAAGCTGTAACGCTAAGGCATAGGTATAAACTTTTTGAAAGCTTGCCAGACGGAAATTTCTAAGACATTTTAAAACTAAATTAAATATTTAGCATATTTTGTTTCAAAAGTATTTTTTATTCCATCACTTTCAGATATTTCTACCATGATTTAATAATTCAACTTTGAAATTGACTAATTAAAGTTACTTCATATTGACTTTTCTCAGAGTCAGGATCACATAAAGGTACTAGGAATGGAAGCACAACAAGTGCAGGTCTAGGCAGAGTGGCAGGGTATCTTGAACCTTTGCAAGGGATACACCTAAACAGATGGAAAAATGAGATGAACATTTCCTTTATTGAATTTTTAAACTATTTTTTAACTGTTTCAGAACAAATATGAAAATTGTAAGCAATAATCATACCTGATTTGTTGCAATCTTTCACTGACACCAACCATCCAGTAATGGTCAGATTTACCTTTCACCTTCAAAGGATAAGTTTGAAATGAATTTATTAATACATATTTTTAAATCTATTTTTGTTGGTGATGCAAAATGAGCTTATAAAGATTAAGTGATTTAATGTTAACTAATTCAACAATCATTGTCATCAGCAATCTCTGTGTTTTAAAAGTAAAATGTTGTTGACTATGTTAACAACACCACAATTATTTAGACAGTAGTTTATAAATGTATATTCAATTACATGTTTCTTGGTATTGGCCACAGGACACCATGTTGACCCAAAGTAAGGATTCAACATTCTGACAATGCCATCAAGATCCATGCTAAAGATACCTCCTTCCTCGGAGAAGCTGTTCAAATAAATACTGTTTAAAATTTCTACATAACAAAATAACTGTAAAATCATACAGTTGTCAGTGCATAAACTAAATGTATGCATTACAATATAACTTATCATCTATAACCACATTGCTACTAAGTGTGAAATATGCCTACATTAATAAAAACATTCGTTCTCAAAATTTACAGAGAGCAACCCCAGTTTAACCACAGAAAATTAAAAAAAAACAAAAAAAAAACGTTAATTGAAATCAAATTTAATGCACTTGAATTGTAATATTGAAGCGTTTGAAAACAGACAAAAAAGTCATACCCAATCCATGACAGTTTAGACCCTGGAGTTAATGGAAGACTGTCCCCATTAACAAGCACCTTCTTTGAGCTCCCCTGCACCTGCATGACAAAGACGCCCATATGCTGGTCCCCAGGCAGTCCCATGCCCTTGTGGTATAGGGCAAGAAGTTGGTTTCCATGTGCTGCAAGTGCTACCACACATCCAGGCAGTGAAAATATCTGGCGCTGCAGTCCCCCAATTGAGAAAATCCTGATATTTCGTGATTCTGTTGCCACAGCCACCCACGTTTCTGTTAATGTGATAGCCTATACAATTGAAGAAAAGAATCAGCAAAAAAAAAAAAAATCACACATGTTAAGCTGCTTTTTATTTTGAAGACTTATTTAAAAAATGTTTTATAAAAATGTAAATTGAAAAGAGAATTTTTACCAACCCTTATGTCTTCCCCTTCTGGCATTGTATACGACCATTCCTTTTGACTGTCCCATGAGCCAAAATGCATACAGAGTAATTTGCTATAGGAAAAGAATATTTTTTTATGATGAGTAGATAAAAAAATTATGCATCCAAAACATGGTTATCACTATTGAGAAAAAACATAATTTTAACTTATTGAGTCAGGTGAATGACTGCACATGCCAGAACTTATTACTAAAAGAAAAACCTTGGATTGTCGTCATCTTCTCTGGATGCCAGCAGCACAGCTTGTTTTGACAAAGCAGCCATTATATAATCTGATTTATTGTCAATGTGGAGGGCATGATGTGTAGATGTGTCATGAAACTCAATGTCGATAGAATTTTCATCTTCAGATACATACTGACGTACAGTGCCAACAGAATTCCACACCTGAAATCAGTTTTTTTTTTAAGGACAGTTCTTGATTTATGAAGGTTCAATTTACTAAAATTTCATTTGCTTTAAGTATTGGAAAATTACAGACACTGATGAAAATATGAAAAATGAGTTCATATAATAATGTATTTATGTGCAGACTATATAATTTTGTTTTATTGTAATAAACTTAGCATATAATGAATATACATATTGGAAATGAAATGCAATGCTTTTCATATGTAAAATTACAGTCAATAAATATGTGGCTTGACACATATGATAAAAATAAATAACAAATGACCTATAGGAACAAAAATAATTACTTAAATGATAAACTGCCTGTATTTTCTTTGCATTTTGTAATGTTGTATAGTAAGACAGCTCATAGTTGTTTTTTATAATTTTTTTTTTAATTGACTTAAATTAAAAAGTGAAAAAATCTTAGCATCTATATCCTACTTCAGTGATTTAACAGTTCATACCATAAACCTGGATGAGAGATGTTCAGGGGTGGAACCAGGTTGAAATGGAGGCTGTGGAGGGGTGGGCTTGAAAATATTGGCAGGAAGTGCAATCACAGGTGCTGGAGCTGTCACAGTTTTGCTTTCCTCCCCATCTTTACTTGGACCTATAGAATCTGCTGGTAGATTAATGCAAATTTCACATACTCATTATGGTAAGTAATATTTCTATTTCAGAACTTTTGTGATTGGAAATTTTAATAAAATAAAACAAATAATGATCTTGACAAGTGTAATTTTGAAGTTAGGATTGTCAAAACACTTTCAGCTTTTCGTCATATACTCTCACGCTGGGCTCAACATGTGTTTTATGAGGAGCTGGCTGGTATAGGACCTAAGTCTTTCTTTGTTTTAATTGTGAGACCAAAGTTAGTGCAGGCATTGGAGAAATTAGCAACAATGAGTTGCATATCTGAATCTGCCCTCTGGTCCAAATTAAATTATAAATTGAGTGCTTTTTTAAAATTATAATCTATTATTTATTATATTGAATGTGACATATAAATAAATATATAAAGAACTATATATATATATATATATATAGGGAAATAATTTAACTACTCACTTAATAACAAAATAATTAGTACTATAGTGTTTTTTTGTTTATAACTCTCCTCACATGTCCATTGATTTCAAACCAAGCTAAGCTAGCAATTAGTTTTTAAGCTATTGGGTGTTTTCTGAGAAATTGAGTAGGCCATGTTTTTATATTAGAGAGTAGGTTAATGCATGTTTTATAGAAAAGCAATGTAATTACTTGTATCATCATTGTCAAGGTTTAAACTTCTTTTAATGCTTCCAATATCTATACTGTTTTCATCATCCTCAAAGAACTTGTCAATGTCATCTCCATTATTATCTTTAGTAGGTGAGCGGCCAGTTGTAGTAACCAGCATGTCATCATCCATATCATCAAAAACTGAGCCACCATTTTTTGTTGTTACAGACATATTATTTTCCTTTAGAAAAAAATTTTAAAAAGCCTAAATTAAACTTTGCTTTAAAATGAAATACATACAGGCACCTACAATTACATGAGCCTCAAGCTACAAGGGAAATAATAAGCAGTGATATGGTCTTAATTTGTGTCTAAAAAAATAAGAAAAAAAAAGCTGCAAAAATATTTAAGAATCCCACTTCCTCTGACCTAGCCTTATCACAAACGACACTCAAATATAATTTTTTTTTTTTCTACAATGCAGACATTTTGAAAATCTTGAGAAATATGGCATCATTCTACGGGCCTCAAAGAAAGTTAGGTGTGATGTAAGGTCAATTTGGCAATGTTTTCCTATTTTATTAAATCAGACCTGTTTACTCTTACGATTTTGGCGTACAATGTACGATTTTGAGGTGTATGCATTATATACACTGTGTGGTTTTTTTACTATTAAGATAATGTATTGAACAATTTTGAGGTGACATTGTACGATTTTAAGAGTTTGGGGGTAAACAGGTCTGTTAAATGTTTGAAACTTAAAGGACATATATTTGAGGCCAGAAAAGGAATAGTTAACAATAACTATAAGAAAGAGCTAATGTATTTGCGCAAGGCTAGCTGATACAGGCTAATGTAGATGTGAACTGTTGGATTCATAAAAAATAATGATAGTGATTTTGTATTACTTTACAATAAAATGAATCAATTTAAATATGTGCAGATTCTTAAAACAGTGATAGTGATTCAAATTTAATCTGATAAAATATATTTGCTTTTATGCAAATAACAGATTTTCAGGTTTTCTCCAAGTGCCTAATAAAGGAAGATAGACACAACACTATCATCAGTGTAATACTGTTGTATATTAAAACCATAATAATTTAAAATTATAGTAGTTTAAGTATAAATCTCAATGTGAGATTGTGTTTTGTATAAAACTATTACATTCAATTAAGATGATCTTGTCTAAATTAAGGTCTAATAATTAAATCTAAATACATGTGAATGGTTCAAATCGACAGAATTAACTTTTCTTGATTTTAACCACCTGAAAAAACTGATGTTTTATGTTCCTCTTTTTCAAATAAATATGTTTGTTTGCTTTTTAAATTAGGAAACTATTTTTTTTAACATGCATCACAAAATTTTAGCTTGGTATTTAAAACATTTTTGTATCAGTCTCTCCAAACCCCAATTATGTTGCAGATTGAATTTTGGTAAGGATTTTAATTTTAAAAATTAAATTACCAAAGGCTGTTAAAAGTGAAAATTGATAAGATGTTCTTTTTGATCAATGAGCATTCTGTTTTAACGTATTTTCCGATAATACAGTTCAGGAGCGAGGCAGAGGTTGGGTAAATTGTTAATGAAGATATCAATATATCAAAATCTGTTAATGCTACATATACTTAAAATAGTACATATATATTTTTTATAAATTAGGACAAATTTTTACAATTTATAGAAATTCTTTTCTTTCTAGATCATGTGAAAAAGGGTTGGGTTAGCCTATATTATTTAGAAGAAAACAATTCCCAAAACTCAATGAGGTGAGGAACATAAATATCTATACATATATTTTATATAATGAAAGGCTAGTTTACTATTTCCTAAATATACAATACAAGGGCTTTGAAAACTGTCATATATGATGTACAATACATCAAAACTTGATTCAGTTACATACGTAAAAATTGAATATTTAGATGATGAGACTTCGCAAGACAGGTGGAATGTAGTGCATATTCCTTCCATTATTATACCAGTAACACCGGGACATATATTCTAGTAATTATAGAACTACTTTGCAAGGTGCTCCATTTTTTATCAATAAAAACTGACATATTTTATTATGTTGGTTAAGAAACTTTTTGATCTCACTTAGAATTCTGTATTTTATAACAAACCACTCATAAAATTAAATTTACATAACATTCATTATAATAAATAATTTTTATAAAACCTTAAATTTAGCACATTTTGGATGAAAGTACAAATATTTTCTTAAATATGAGATGAATAAATTGTTGTTACTCTTTTGTCACCAATAATAACATCAAGAAATCCAAGTTGACCCTGTCAAAAAAAAACAATAGAAGCATTAAACGCAGAAGAAAAAACAATTTATTATGTCTAAGTATCTAAGTATTATATTTGAAAAAACAAAAAAAACAAAACAGATGTGTTAAAAAATGATTTTTAAATGAAAATTAACATTTTATAAGAAGACAATTCTTGCTTTAAGTCACTTACACTGTTGTCACATAATGCAAGTTCTCCACCTTTAATTGGATTCCAGGCCATGGATGTTATCAATAAATGTTTAGGATGACTATGTCTATAAAAGAAAGATAAAAAAAAAATTAGATCTAATAAAATAAAATGAAGAGTGAAATTGTATCAAATTTTGATTAACAAAAGTCAGGTATATTATTATTAAAATATACAAATTAATTTGTTGCATGCAGATGACATCTTTGAAAATTCAATTTAATTGGTAAATTAAAATATTCTAATGCTTCTCAGAATCTTGAATATGCATAGTAAACATAATTTTTTTTTGCCTGACAAAAGATAGAGGTATTTGTATAATTACTAAATATCAATTTTTTAAAAAGTTAATGGCAATTTGCGTGACCTGGTATGAGGGTTACACAAATGGCACATCAACAGCAGACACAATAAAGTCTAAAAGTAAATTGAATTACTAGGCAATACTGTTCTACATTCATATTACATAAAGCTTAATATAGAAAAATGTAAAAGTGAACTTATTTTTAATCTAAGGACTTCAGAACCCAATTAATTAAAGTTGTAATTTTTTTTTTAATTTAGTACAGTAAAAATTTTGAAATAGATTTATGAATATTTCAGTTTCTTTTCCTAGATAACTTACAAAAACACAACTTACTTTGCAATCAATTTATTATTTTGCCATTCAAATATTCCAATGTCTCCATTAGTGCAGCCCACAGCAATGTGCTTGCCATCAGAACACATAACCATCACATTAATGACCTAAAATAATGTTAATACTTGGAAATCAAAGATGACTGAGCTTAGTTATTAGCATCAGCTATCAACATAACGCTCACATTAATTTAAATGGTCTGTAAAATAAAATTGAAAAAGGATTACTAAAGAAATATAAATTTAAGATTAATGATTGATCTTAGTTATTGCCTAACAAAATTATATTACACAGCCATTCAAGTTTATTAAACAATCTGTTACTATTTTTTGCGCTTTTACTTTGGTATTTACTCACATCTGTAATATCTGAATGGCTTAGTTTTCTCACAACCTCCCAAGATGATCGTAAATAGATGTGGACTTCATTGCTGACAGGGATCAAAAGGAACTTAAAAAAAAAAAATTATGTTAGTTTCAGACCTGGTTACAATGGTATTTCCAAAATAGTACAAAATAGCACACTATCATTTCATAATAGTATACACAGTATTCAAAACGGACAAATACTTTAAACTTTGTTGAAATAACTTGTTAAGTAATTGTATTTTTTGTTTTGCTGATTCTGTGTGCTTACAGTCGCTGTTATTATCAAGATAATACAAACAACCCCCCCCCTTTTTTTTTTACAAAGAAAACTCTCCCCAAAATTTTTTTAAGCTATTGCTGCGCAAGAGTTTTTAAATAATAAGAAAACAATCCAAGCAGTAAATAGTAAAATTGTCAAACAATACCTACTGAAATACAACAAACATGAAAAAAAATATATCAAATATTTCAAGATGTATAACCTATAATTATTTATCAACTGTTTCCTTTCCATTGAAAATTTTCAGCTATTTATTTCTTTTAAGACTCCCAGGTTGTTGAGATTTTTCTTTAACCTTGACCACCACATTTTGAGATTGTTTACTCGCCCTGGGTTTCTCAGCAATTTCAGTTTAAAAATAAAAAGAATGTCTTTTTAAGATAACTATTCTCTTTTGAGATACAATTAATCACATAATAAAACCTTTGGCTGTGTTGTCATCTCCATTAAGATGTTGAAAATGGGAGCAATATTAGGACAGAGATTTAGCTACCACAAGTGGGACACTTGTTTATTCACTTTATATATATGGACATTGTCTTCTAGTAGTGAAAATGAATTTGTTATACTTAAATGCATAAAAACTCTACAATCAGAATATCACATTCGGACACACAATTGGAGAATTTTGCAGAAGTCACAGTTAATCTAGAAGAGTTGTATTTTTTTTGTAGAAATGATAAATTTTCTTACCTCTCCATCTGTAGACCAACACATTCGACAAAGCGACTTGGCTTGGCTACAAAAAAAAATTTTTTTTTTTTTAAAATCAAGGTAGCAATTTTTCTATAATTAAATTTTAAGTGCAAACAGTCATTCTAATGTTGTTTTTTTTAAATGTGGGCTGTAGAAAGCTATCATTTAAGAATTTAACATCCACTGCTATGATACGCAATCAAAAATTCTTCTGATGAACCTCAACACAACTTAATGTTTAGGGTTTTAGAGGAAAATAACATTTTAAAACAAATTTTACACATTAAACAATTATGCAAACACACAAAATACATTAAATATCATTTGTTGGACTATTTTTAAAGAAATAGAAAAAATATGACATTTTATGGAGTCACCTCGAATCACTGCATTTTGTAAGTATATTTAGAGATTTTTCTGTCGCTCCATCAATTATGTTCCAGATTTTTACTGTTCCATCACAACTGGAGGAAGCCTATTAAAATATATATACATTTTAAACATTTCTTATCAATAAGCTAATTTTTTGTTCAATTTAATCATAAAATTTAAAATATTTTGTTTTTAACAAATAAATATATTACTGCTACATTACATTCTACTATAAAAATAAAAGGCTATATTGAAAATATGTAGACGATAACCAAAGGATTGGATTGAAAAAAAATTCTCACAATAAATTCTTTAGTGGGATCTACAGACACACTGAGGATAGGCGCTTGATGTTCAGAATAAAGACAAATGCACTCGCTCTCCTCCATAGATATAACCTTAATCTTGAAGTCACTGAAATACAATATAATCATAATTGGCCACAGTAATTAAAACGTTAAAGAATTAAAGCCATCAAATATTTTTTTCAGATTAAAAAAAGGAAGATTGGCTCTATTTTTTGCACACAAAAAAAAAATCAAAAGACGCTTCATAAATTTAAAACCATAAATTTTTTAAAAATTTTGTACAAGAATAGTGACATTAGATTTATTATAGCCCCATTCACTGCATAACTTAAGTCTCTCGTTGGACACCCCAGATATAAAACAACAAACAATCTTTGACTTACTCAGCTCCAGCAATCAAAATGGAACCATCGTCACATAGACAAAAATGTCGACAGGGTGCTGTGAATCTAGTGACCATCCCATCCCCAACCCCATCTGGAAACGTGTGGATGCGGATTGTATTTTCATCTGTAGCAGCAAAGAATCGACCTCCCTGTTGGACATGTATTTTATATTGTAAATGATAAAAAAGAAAATAACAATGTCTATGCTTGGGAAGTGTAGTTTATCCAGGTATATCAAGTTGAGCGCCATGGAGACTATATTAAATCTAATTCTGGGGAGCAGTTTATTTTTAATTATTTTTAATTAAATGTCAGGAGTAGGCAAAACTAAACATATGGATATTCAGGAGCCACTTTTTCTTAAGAGCCAGAATTTGTTTTACAAAATGTGAGACAAAAACCATGAGTCAAACTAAAATAAAGCTGCATATTTCTTCTTCTTCTATATCTTGAGGGCCCACAATCAACGTATTGATTATTCTGGCTGCTATATATGTAAAGTGGTTTCGCGATGTTTCTGGTGTTGAAGAGCATATGTCACTGGCTGCAAGGACCACTCAGCGAGGGGAGGAACTGGGAGGAACTTGGAAGGCAGGAGGCAATAGACACAAATGTGTCAAGTGTTGTCACCTAAACTGTTCCTTTCAGAAGCTTGATCCAGTCCCTTATTGTAATTGAAAGGAATGAGTACTATGTACTTGCTGTTATGAGCCGGAGCTGCCTGTCATGGCCTTGTCGCAGTCCAGGTGGGAGAGGGATGAGTTCTTTTTAATGCTGGAGGAGTGGACCAACCCATTTTTCATCTTGAGCATCATGGAGAACCTGGATAATCATCGTCGTTATTCCAGTGGTTACCACCCCAGTGTTTCCAGCATGCTACCAACACATGAGGTATTCCTGAAGCTCTTCAGGACGAAGCGTGCTGCTCGTCTATTCAGCTATTCGATGAAGGTCCTGTTGTCGCTGGTTCTGGTCAGAACTGTTGGCGATTATCATATACACCACTGTGTCATCTGCGAAATTCTTGCTTGTGAGGTCAATTTCTCAGACAGGTCATTGATGTATGCTAGGAACAAACCACATCGAGCCCTGGGAGACCCTTGATTTAATACCGACAAAGAAGGAGCTTGTGTCTGACATCGGTGGGTGAGGAAGCTACAGATCCATGATTTTGTAGCGCCTTGAATCCATATCTCTTCAACTTTAGTTTGTGTAATTGCAAACTATGATTTACAGTCAAATGCCTTTGAGAAGTCCATCACCAGCAAGTAAGTTTGCTTGCTGTTCTCTAGATTGGTCGTCAAGTCTTCTACAAATTCGAGGAGCTGGGTCTCACATGTTCTATTGACTCGTAAGCCATGCTGACAGTCATTGACTATATTGTGACTTTCAAGATGCTTCATGACTGTGCTTACGATTACATGCAACAGTTTGCATACGACACTGGCGAGGGATACTGGACGATACTTGACAGTCACCTTAAAATGTTTAATTTAACACAAAATTGGACTAAAATTAATTAAATAAAAATGTATGAGACACTAACACAAATAAACAGTCTGTAAGCAGCCAGTCAACATTAGGAAATCATATATTTGTCAATTTGAATTTCCAAAAAATACAAAAGATTAATAGAGTTTGTTGGATCAAGCCCTTTATTGCAGAACATATAAATATAATATCATCTGGTCAATTAAGTTTTTCCTGACAAGATGGTTAGCAGCTTATGTTTGTAAAAATGTATTGAGCTGTGGCTTGGTTTCACTGAAATTAGTTGCTATTATAATGAGTATAACAAAACAAATTTTTTAACAAATATAGAGAAAGGAATTAATGATTGTTTTTTCATGTCATAAATAGATTGAGTAAACTTCCATTATTCCATATCTAACTGGAATATGTTGTTATTTTGAGCATTATACCTGCCAAGTGTCAAATTAATTAATTTTACTGATAAACTGCACTACTTTTATTTCACTGTCACCAATAGTGCAATAACATTTAATGGCATGTTTATTATTATAATTTAACAATATACCAATACACAATCACGAGATACGGAAACACATTAAAAATAATTGTTTCATTTTTATTTTTTAAAATTTAAACATTTTTTCTTTACATCATTTTAAAAAAAAAAGAGAAGTTATAACATATATATAACATAAAACATATATATATAACATAAAATGTAATATAATTTTTAAATGCTTTTTTGGATATAACAACTTGTTTTGATAAGCAATTATAATTACAGTAAAATACATTTTAAACGTATTTTACCTGAAAGGCTAGGGCAAAAATTCTGTCGCCTATGTTTACAGTTGTTGTATCAGTGTCATCTCTTCCTTCCCAAATGCAAATTTTACCATCACTCCCACTTGTAAGGATAAAACTGGAAAAATTATTTTCAAAACATTAGATTGTAGCCAATATTAACAATATGTATTCTATCCAATAAAATTAATTAATTAACCACCAAACAAAATGAACATGAAATTAATAATAAGGCCAACTATATGTTTAAATTATTTTTGATGAATGCATTAATCGCTAACTTGATTATTAAAATTTTGAAAGGCTAATTGAAACAAAAATAAATTGGCCTCTCTGAAAACAATCATGCTAAAAATTTTATGATAGAAACTTATTTCCAAATCTTTCAGGATTTACAATGGTCCATCATCCATAGTACTTCATACTTAGCTAATGTTAATAAAGCTTAATTTGATTAAAGATTTGATTAAGTAACAAGTAGGAAGAGGAAGCTGTAGCTCCCCCAGAGTATGGCGGCACACAGTTTGGGGAAGCTCTTTTCAAAGCAAATTTTTCTGACATAGATGCAGTAGTATTAAGAGTCTTTGTACATGATAAGGTTACAAGCAAGACATCAGAGTAGTGAACAGGGTGAATTTCTCTACAGAACTACATGGGCAAATTGATTTTAGATAAGAAAAGAAAGCACAATTAAATTTACACTCTGAAATCAACAAAAATTTGTTTGCCAATAATTAATTTTTGTGAATTAGAAGAATTAGAACAGCCGGTCCAAATGACATGAATATTAATGATCAAATAAAAAGAAAATATAATTAATAAATCTAGCACTGGTCCCTTCTGCAATTTTGAAACTTGTAGAAGTTTGGGAAATGACAAATCCCGCAGCAAATTTGTGATAAAAAAATTAAAATGGTATCAGGTAATGAATGGTAATTAGTTTGCAGAGCAACATTAACTACATACTAAAATGAAAAGGAAAAAAAGTAAATTGCAATAATTTTTAATGTTGAAAAGATTTTTTAGAGAGAGGGTGGTGGTGCATATAATAAAAAAAATCTGCAAAATTTTTTTGTTATAGAGTGACATGTTTTATGTTTTACTATAGTCACAGCTTGGGCAACGCTATCCCCAACCAACATGCAGCGAATAGTGAATAGACCTCTAAATTTAATTTTGCCCTGACAAAATATTTTTAGTAAATAGTATGCATGATTAAAAAGTATTTTGCAATATCAACTATTATTGAAATTTCATTCACTATCGTTGTATTTAATATTAAGCATCTAGTATCCATTAAGCAGTTGAATAAAGGTGCATACTTATGTAATATGGTAGTTTAAAAACCGATCTATTGACTGCTAATTTATAAATAATGAACTGCCTGCCAAACTGTAGATATGAATTGAGTACACTTATTGAAACAAAATTTTTGAAGTTTTTTAAAAGAAATGGAAAGTCAAATTTCATATTAAATTGTGGTTAAATAGGCCTTTGATACTCTATGATTTAACTACAGTTGACAGCTTATTTATTCGTTTCATTTTTTTATTTAACCTAGGCCTATTATTATATTATTTATATATTGTGAGGCGAATTTTACATTTCATTTGCCACAACTATTGCTTGTTTGGAAAAAATTTTGCCTGCCCACTGGCCACCAAGGCTATAATTTACTATAAAAGACAAAAAGAGAGGTGAATATTGAAGTGGACCCAAAATTATGCCACCCCCCACAAATCACTTTCTTCCACCATCTAATGCAAGTGCATATGCTTAAGTTCTTAGTTACATATTATATAATAAAATTTTACTTATTCGCTTTGTTAAAGACACGACACTTAGTTTAGTAGGCCTACTCAGTTACACTTAAAGCGAATCGCACTACTAATGTGGCTTGAAAATTAACAAGTTATACTAGTTTTCATCCTTCCAGTGATACTTACATTACAATTGAAGTTACTAAAAACTATTTTAAAAACTTTAAAAAAAAGACTTTCTATCAGTATCACAGAGGAGTTTAAACGCACTAAAATGTAGAAGTTAATTAAAAATTTCTTAAAAAGCATTATGGAAAGAAAGAACGTGTAGAAAATATTTTTTAAAATTTATTACAACATATTTACGCTTCGTCTACATTCAATTCGAATCCCTGGCTACAAGAATGCTAATCTACACTTTTGCACAGTCTTTCTTTGCGTAATTCATTTTAGGAAATGTTAAATTATTTTTTCTTTTTAGTGCATTTAACCTCCTCTTTGATAGCAAGTCTTTTTATTCTTTAAATATTTGTTATTTGCTACTTTTTGGTATCAAAATTGTACGCTTTCAATTATCTACAAAGGTAGAGTTATTAACTTTTTTAAACAATGAATGCTTACAAAATCCCAGTTGAAGTGACTTAACTCTTTACTTAGGCATAAAACCAAAAGAAGTAGACCTGAGCTCACCCACCAACCCATTCATTCAACAATGAAGAAGACACAGCCAACCATGATAATGTGAGCGACAGTGTAACCTGCCTCTGCCACCCAGTTTTCCAGCCATTCACCAGATAAACACTGTATGAGAAATCTTAAAATGTCATATGTGTAAATAAAAATAATGCTCCATCCACACACAAAATGGAAATGCAAGAGAAAGTCTTTAATAAAGTATAGGCCTCTGCCTACTTATCTTACTAATTTCTTTAATTAGCTTACTTCTAGTAGTTATAGTATTGTTGTTATAACATATTATTACAATTTTTATAGATAGAATGAATGATACATTTTAACTTATTAGTAATATTAGGCATTAGAAGCACTGCAGTATTAACCCATGGTAGAGTATGTCAACAGCCTTGTCATCTAAACGCACACGGAAGCGCACACGGTAAGAGACGACTGTGATTTCAGAAGAGAGTCTCGGCTATAGTTTATAAGACACGCCACGGTTCTTTCTTCAGTGGCAGCCGCCTGTCACTGAAACATATATTGTTTACTGCTGGAGTCATGATATGCCACACAGACCATAGACAATTATGAAACATGAGGCTGACATCAGTCCTGGCCCTCTGAAGACTGTAGATGTGTGAGATGTGGACGTGGATAAATAACAATCATGACCATGATCAGATAAGCGGTCTGGATGTTGATGGGCAGCCTATTTCAAACTATTGGCTATTGGTCAGTATTTGTGGTGAACAATGATGAATTTATCTTTCCAATGAAACAATGTCAATAACTAATAACAAGTTCATCATGAATGATGATATTGATATTCATTCAATAGTTTTTGTCGTTTCTTGGTTACGGTTGCAAATATCAGTATCAGTGGTGTTGACTTTAGTACTCATACTGATACTGTCTAACCTAGGGCTTAAATTAATAAAGGGTTTAGTTGTCAATCATTAATTACATGCCATGATTTTACATGCTGTGAGTGAATAGTGTGAATATGGGCACCCAAACTGGACGGTTGCCAGAGACAGAACCGATACTAGAAATAAGAAGGGAGCTCAGTACTGTCAGTTTTTATTTAGTATTTAGTAGTATTTAGTTAATTTAGGAATATGATTCTCCATGGCCATCAATTCTCCATGACCATGCCCCCCACCCCCATGGCCATGCCCAAATTAGTTCAGTCATTTCATTATTTTCATTAGGATGATTAGTGATAGTGACATTAGTTAGTCTAACTACTCTTCTACCTTTTTCAAGACGCTTACCTCCCAGACGAATCATAACACACTTCTGTATGACCATCAGGGTGAGCCATTTTTAAGGGCTTCATGTTATCCTCTTAATTTAAAGATTTAGAAATTAAACATATACTTGTTCGGAGAAATGCGAATAGGCATTCCCAAATTTGGCGCGACTTCAAGATAAACTTCCGGTAAAAGATATGGACATGGAAAAAAATAGATGTCTTAAAATTAAAACAAAAGCAAATACACAATTCATCATATCGATTATCTGTGTCGCTGGTCTTGAAAATTCGATTGAATACTTCTGTGTTTTTTTTCTTCAAAAATTGTTGGATATTCTGCAATCGTTGACTTTTAATAGTTATTTGAAATATTAAATGGGGTTTGCAAGAATAATTTGCAATGACGTCAGATCGTCACGCCCACGCACTTTGTCTTTAAGGCTTCCGGTAAAAGTAAGGGATAACAAAAGGTCTCGCCTGGAGGAAAAATACTTCACTCTCAAGAGTAGCCACAAAAATGGATTACTTATAAAATCAACCAAGTATTGGTTATTGTAAGGTAATAAGTGTGTGTGTCTCCCTACTCGACAGTGATACCACTATTACACTTTTAATTATTTTATAAAGAAACTGCGGCCACAGTGAGCAACTCTATCTTAGATCTTAGTCTTAATATTGAGACTATTTTTTTGACACTATTCATTGACAGTTTCAGTTTGACACAATCAATGACAATGTTTTTCATTAATTTGTAGTCAGTCTGAGTCTCTCCCTCAAGGGAAAAGGAACTACCGCTGGCCTGACCGCTCAAACTATCGGTTTTGGGGAAAGGTCTGAAAATATTTTAAAACTGGACCTCCAGTATTCCTTCACGTTCTCTTTCATGTTTTAAGAGTGGTTATTTCGTGTCCATTCTTAAGTTGTATTATTCAAGAATAAATCAATAATGATAATAATTATTGATATACACCCTTTCTCTGTCACCTGAGACTGAGTGTAAAGTAAGTCTAAACTCTACTTTTAACTAAGAAGAGTAAGGGCTGCTAATTAGTAACTAATACTCTACAGGCAACTCGGACTCGGTACTGGGCTGCCCATTGAACACGCAGCACACTGCCAGTGTCACTGGTATAGGCCTGATGCCGATGTGCCGCCTATTGGTGATATATTACAATAAAATTGTATAGATACTTCGGTAAATCAAGGGAGACTAGTACTTTTTGTGTAACGGAATTGGCAATCGGCGCAGAAAAATCTGAGTTTTTATTTTTCCGATGTGTATGTCTATTTATTATTAAATGAGTACTTTCGACATATATTTGAGTTCTGTTTCCGGCCTTATATTTTGATAGACATCTTGGCCTATATTTTAATAAATTTCTTTTTCATTTACAATCAGTCAGCTTTGAGAAAATCCTTGGTAAATATAAGCCAACTTTCATCATTAAAATTAAGTCGCAGTAAAAGATTTGTCACTACCAAATTTTTTTTTGCATCTGGGGAATGTATTGATCTACATGTATGCCAATTTTCATAGTGATATGTTATTTACGAGAGACGGCATGTTTCTACGCGTTCGCAGCAGGTCATGCAGTTTGCTCAACCTAATTTCGCCATGGGGTGGGCCACGCCCCCTTTTTAATGGCGGAAGTTGCAGATACTTAGGAAATAATAATTTATTACCACTATTTACATCAAAATATTTGATAACTTGTGTTTCAGAATGCATTTTGAAGACATTTAAACTGGAATGTTTTAATTGAGCTTTAACAACCCGGTAGAGTCCATATTATAAATGATCAGAATTTACGGTGTGCAACACGTTGTCATTGGCAACCATTCACATTCACTTGCATAATGGCTGTATTGTATTACTACCTCAGAGTTTTATTCATAAGAGTTTGCCGTGTGCAAAAACTATT
Source organism: Lymnaea stagnalis (assembly GCA_964033795.1). Classification (NCBI taxonomy): domain Eukaryota; kingdom Metazoa; phylum Mollusca; class Gastropoda; family Lymnaeidae; genus Lymnaea; species Lymnaea stagnalis. The sequence continues at coordinate 275,165 of CAXITT010000302.1, read as the reverse complement.
ATACCATTGGTCAGGGAAAGCTTTAATTAATTATTCATGTGCCAAAGTTGAAAGTTTAAACTAAGTCGACCCTAAACTGTATTTTAGTGATAAGGCGATGCATTGCCTTATATTTATATAAAGTATATAGTCATTGCGCATGACGCGATCAGCGGAATGAGGTCACAAGATGTGGAGGTTTCGTCCATAGTTAAAAATACCAAACGAACTCACACTTTAAAAATTCGTAGCTCAAAAAGTACTTAAGCTAAAAAGTTGTTTCTGGTTTCATTTTTTTATTTGAAATTTGCTCTAACTGTGTTATTAAAAAAATTATTTCAAAAGTACCTAAATTGTATTATGGCCTCGTTTTATTTTTTATTTATATATTATATAACTTTACTCTAAGTCTAAGAGTCTAAGACTCTATTAAAATTCTTTTATGGTCTAGCTAAGACTACTGCAAGATCTAAGTGCAGAAGCTAAAAAAAGACGGATTAGTCCTAACTCTAACTAACTAGTTAAACTAGGCCAAAATCTTATTTTTTAAAAACATTGCCCTTAAGCCTTTTGTGGGACTTCACATAACATTTTCATGGCTGAGCCTGCCTGAGAAGCGGCTGGCAATGTCTTCTATGGTATATAATGATACATACCATAGATCTATAGTCACTGTGTAGGTAAGGCATACTTCTCAGATTTACTACCGGCAATCATTCCTATCTATATTCAAAAGATTCGGATTTTGAACTCTGTGCCTATCTGATACTGGTGTCACAAATGACTGGGGCAGGGGTTAACAACAGAGCTCCATTGTTCTTCAGATAAGTTATGGGGTGGACGGAAATTGTGATGGGGAGGGGGGGGGGGATTGTTAGGCGCACAGGGTAGGGTTAATAGATTCTCGTTTCTTTTAGATTAGGAGGATTTTTCTTGCCAAAATATTATGTCTCGGGCCTTCCAGACTTCGCGTTATAATTTTGATGTTAACGACGGAAGTTCCTAATTGAGAAATTAGAGGGGTATGGATGGGTTAATAGCTAGCATTCCTGGACCACCTAGGGAGGTAGAGAATCGTATATAAGATAGAAATCATTGTGACATAGGAGAGTTAGAGATTTTTGGACAGTGATTATGAAGTTTTAGACGCAGCGGTACTAGGTAGTCAAGATAGACTTAGGGATAGACAGCCAAGAGTTAACAGATAGAAAGGAGACATTGCTGAAATCATATTATATGGATCAATACATTTTTTTATTATAACTGTTAATGAGGAGTTGCTTGGTCATTTATTAGTGTTCTGTGTTTTCTTATTTGTACTTCTCAACGCCTGGACTAGTGAACCATCACAGAGAAGAGCGGCCCCGTATTAATCACACCAACACAAATACCACTTGGTACATGACCATAAATACGGGCAATACCATCTGATCTGTGACGTCTTATCCACACAACGCTTTTTTTTTTGCCTTGAAAGTAAGGAGAGGAGTCTTTTGGAGATATCAAAATTTTAATTTTGCATCAAATATTCTGTTAGCTTTTATTCCCATAGCCTTAATCATGGGGGCACTCCTGTGGCTGCAAAGTAATTTTGTGGATTGGCCTCTGGGCTGGGTCCCACACTAATGGCTATAAAGGTGGGGCCTTGGGGCGTGATTCTTTGTAAGATGCTGTCACGAGCTATGCTGTAACGTTTCAGCAGTTCTATGCTTTGGTAATTGTGAGTTATTCTTCTACTTTCTTTTTGTCTAAAAGCCTTCAGGAATTTTTAAGACAATTGTTTGTTCAACTTTGTGCCTTAAAATGTTGACAATGACTAAGATTTTGTGAATCCATCTCTTCCAATGCTTAAAATTTAAAAACAGGCTAAATTCTTCATGTCCTAAATTGAGTTTTTGCTAGAATATTTTTGACACAGACACACTTTGTTTTATCAATGTGGGCTTATAATCCTTGCACATGCCCATTATTAAAAGGCTCACAAAGAGCGAGATCTATATTTTCAAGTTCATCAAATCTTTTCATATTGTTTTCAAAAATATTCTACAACTTAAAATATTATGACCTAAGTCTTTGTTCTTGTGGACTCAGAAAAAGTAAAAACACCACATATAAGTGTTTTAATTGATGTCCAGTTTGTAAGACTAGTAACATCCGTTGGAAACACAAGTGATGAACTTCGGAGCAAATCCACAGCAACTTTTACTTAATCAGCAACTTTTACTTACAATCAATGGTGCAACCTCTAGCCCTCTTGATCTCACATCCCCCTCCCATACACCCACACACACACTCAGTTGCGAAAACCTCATTCATAACTTGTGATTATACTAAGGTCTACAGAATTAGTACTGGGACCACCATACTTAATCAACTTCTAATGCTTACAAATAATATAATGATAAAAAAACCATCACACATCCAACTGTTACCCTCTCAAAGACATAAATGTTTATATGATTGAATACATGAATTATAATTGAACTTAAAAGCTTTCCTTGTTCAAGAGGACAGTGCGGTTGGATATATATGATATATGTAATAAAGCATTATCTTTAAAAAAACAACTTTGAAGTGTGTTTTATTTAGAGTTCTTGAACTGGGGCTTAAAATTTAAGGGAATAGTGGTAACTAGGTATGTGGAAGCTTAAAATACTGTAGTTCACAATGCTATGAAAAAATTGATTATTTTTCTCTACGAAGTTAGGTTTCATAAAAGTACAGTCAAAGGACAAGAAAAATGGAATTTTTCCTGTATATTAACCCTCGAACTGTGGTCGGCCGACATTCTCGTTCAGTGCTGTAGCGGTCGAAAAATTTGGCCGATAAAAAAACACGGTTGGATAGCAACTTCCAATCCAATATTTAACCGAAATCGTAGCCATTTTCTTTTATTAATAACTAAATCAAATTCCGGGCCAAGCTGTTTCTTGATAACTTAACAATAATTACTTTTTAATAGGAATTTTATATCGCTGTTTTTGTTAAAGTGAAAATGGCGGAAGCTATGGCCGGGCCTTCAGTGCGAGAACTAATATAAATATTTTTGAAAGCTTTTTAGGAGAGGATTTAAGTGATACTGATGATGATTTTAACATTCCCCATGACATCTCACTTCAGATTCTGATACTGAAGTAGGCTCACTGAGGCTACTGTTTGACTTCGAGCCAGGCTTGGAGGTTGGGCAAGGACTGACTGAATTTTAGTCACAGAAGCTACAGATTACAGATCAGAACTAATAAATTTTATAGTTTAACAACCCAAATCAGTTCCACAGTTCCTTTTTAAATGTTTACTAGTCAATAATAACTTTTTTGCCTAAGATTTTGTATTTTGTACTTGGTTTTAGCAGTGGTCCCAGTTTCTTATATAAATGACCTAAAATTACTAAAATTGCTTTCAGATGTGTAATTGCAATCAAAACCTTAGCAAACTATACATTTTCTTATAGATAAATGAATTGGCTACAACATTTAGATTTATTTTTTAAGTGTACCGGGGTATCTATAAAAATTAATGATGTCATGAGCACTTGAATGCAAGACATTTTGTCGATTTTTATTTTCTTGAGAACTCGAAGGTCAAGGACATGGAGCAAATAAATTTTTCAGGGTGGGCAATATGGCCAACTTTATCCCCATCCATTTACCTTTCTAAAAATATATACTTATAGGGGTCTTGTATCCATATTTCTATGTCATTTAATGCAATTTCAAAAGACACTCAAAAAGCTCTGAAAAGCTCCACACCACAGAATGATGCATGCCACAGTTCAAGTGTTAACTTATTTTTGGTGTGTTTGGGGCAAAATCTTCAGATGGCTAATTGACCCGATTCCTGTCAACCAGTCAGGCTGAAACTTGGCACAGACTCATTGCCAATAACAACACATTATATCAAATTTTTAGCCCCACCCCTGACCCCCAAAAATCTATTTTTATCTGTTTTTCAAGGGGAAGATGAAGGAAATATGATGCCACTGATTTCACAGAATTAAATTCCCATTAAATAACTGTGCTAAATGAAATTCTTTTTTTTTTTCTTTCTTTTTATATTGCAATTGTGTAATTTTTTTTTTTTTTTTTTTTTTTTTTTTTTCATTTTTTTTTTTTTTTTTTTTTTTTTTTTTTTTTTACTAAAAAGTTGGTGAAATAAATCTGCCGTGTAAAAGCGGGTGGGACATCAGAATATTAAGATAACATATACCGGTACCAGATTTATAAAAAAAAATGTGTTTTTAGTGGTTGTTTGATTATTGTCCTGTTCTTTTATTTCAAGCCTAGTTTCTCTGTTTCTTTTAAATAGCTTTAATGAAGTCCTTTTTTTATTTACTTGAAAATTTAACATTATTTATCACATATTGCAGCTTTAAAATAATAATTTTTAATTTATTTATTATCAGTTTAAAAGTTTCTTTAATTTTTTTTTATGCAGATCATCAGATAAGTTGATCCTGCATAAAGAAAGTCTGACTGACAATGGCTTCACCATCAGTTGGTAATAATATATCCTCTCCTCTTTCTATTATTTTTTTTAAGCATGGCATATTTTAACATGGTAAATATCTAGATATATAAAAAAAAATTTAAACTTGATAAAAGCAAGGAGGGCAACATTGTAACAGGAAATTTGACCTTGGTTTTGTGAAATTCTTGTTGTTTTTTAACTTATGCATCATTTTTCTGGTGAGATAGAATTTGTTGCAATCTTCAGTGAGTTCTTAAGGTGGTGATCAGAGGTTTTAATTCTAATTTTACCCTTCACTTCATCCCTTTCACACATGACAATAGTTTCTCACAAAGAAAAAAGAAGTCCCATGAAAAAGGCTTGATAATGCCATATTTTTTTCTATTTATGAAGATAGGTCTCATAAAATTCCATTCAAGGGTCAAGCACATTTTTTTCAGTTAAAGTTGAATGCTGCACTGCATTTTTCCCATAATGCAAACATAACATACTCTTGTCATTTCTTTTTCTTCTATATCTTAAGGGCCCACAATCAATGTAATTGATCATTCTGGCTCCTATTTATTTGCTAGTATACCAACTTATATATGATTTATCTTGACATTGTTTTCAAATTCAAAACAGTTACAAAATATTGCACCATAATGTTAAAAGGAAATAATTTTGGACCACTGGTTCATTTGGCTTAAATTTATTAATCAGTCAAAATAAGAATGACCTAGTTTCTATAAATAATTAATTACTTAAATTAAAATTTACTAACTCAAATTTTAATTCCTGCAGGTTTGACATCACCAGATATGTCTGACGTTGTTGAGGACGCTACAAGCCCACTTACAATGAATGCTACTGCATTATCTACACCGGTACCTATCACTCAACCACAAAGGGCTGTATCAAATGTTTACACACCTTTACTAACATCCACCAGGTCATCTACCTGTCAGCCACCCTTGCTCTCAGATTCATCATCTAGCAATACATTTAAAATCTCTCAGAACGATTCACAAAAACCTTTAACACTGGGTTTGAAAAAGAACACTGGCAAATCTCCACCAATGATGCAGAATACTCGGGTGCAAAGATCATCAGTAAGGCCATTTTTTTGTTGTGGCAGTGAGCTGTCTCTTGTAAGTTTAGTAGATGGTTTGGAGTTGACGGACTCGTCTTCAAAGGATAAAAAGTTCAATAGTATTGAATGTAACAGTTCATCAGATGAGGATGAATCGGCAGAAAATAGTTTCTCATCCCATAAACTGAAAACCGCACCGAAAGCTCTTGGCGTTGCGTCTAACGTGGAAGGCCGTCCCACTATGATGAGAAGGAAGAAAAAGGACAAACTTGGTGCAAAGAAAAAGTTTTGGGGGTTGCGATTTCACGGACGATGGAACCCTCGCTGGAGAGTTCCTCAGCCCCAGCGTTCATCTAGTCATCGCTGTGAGCTAGCCTACCATGGATCTGGCTGTCAAGGAACCTACCAAACATCTGGCTCGCCTGGATCAGGAAGAAGATCACCCCGTGCTAGGCCAGTCTCTGTCGCAAGTCAACTAATTGACTTGACCTTTGTGGATTTTGACAGATTATATCCAACTGAAGATATTGATGCGATACGAAAAAGAGAGAGAGCAGAGGAGATGGCGACTGGGGTAGAAGTGGATCCTAACATTTTACCCAGGGTTTTTCATCCCAGTTTTGAGATATCCGGACCCATGCTTAGTATGGTACGTCGGCGTCGATTGGCCTCAGGTAACTCGGATATAATAATCTCGTTGCCTGAGTCTCCTGCAGAAGATTACTCGCTCCTGATGAACAACATGGTTTGGCAGTGGCAAGAGCATGTGGGATCACCTGCAGTGTCAGATTCCCCACAGATTCATACACAAGTCGATTTCATACACTGCCTTGTGCCGCATCTAGTCAACATCCTAGCATGTCCTTTCTACTGGGGTGTAATGGATAGATATGAGGCAGAGCGCTTGCTAGACAATAAGCCTGAAGGCACATTCCTTCTCAGAGATAGTGCACAAGAAGACTTCCTTTTCTCTGTCAGCTTCAGGCGTTATAATAGATCATTACATGCCAGGGTAGAGCAGTGGAATCACAGGTTTAGCTTTGATGCTCATGACCCAGCAGTTTTCTCCGCTCCTTCTGTGTGTGAGCTAATGGAGCACTACAAAGATCCCTGCTGCTGTATGTTTTTTGAACCTATGTTGACCCGTCCTCTTGCACGAAACTTTCCATTTTCTTTGCAACATGTTTGTCGTGCAGCTATATGTGACCGTTTAAAATATGATCAAATTCGCACCTTGCCTCTGCCCAACAGCTTAAAGCAATTTCTTCAAGTGTATCATTACAAGCAAAAAGTCAGAGTAAGGGTTTTTGATGGTCCCCAGCCTGTCTTTCCATCAACCAGTTTAGTATTTTAGATTTTTGGATTGTCTTGTTGAGTTCAAGGGCCTAGTGTAAAAGTAAAAGGCCAGATAGATGCTTCATTTTACATGTTCTGTAAATATGTAAACTTAAAATAACTTAAATTATATAGTTTAAAGTACATTTTTGAAAAATAATAATCAATCAGTGTTTAAGAATCATACACATACATGCATGCAGATTTTTAGTAACAATGATGCAACCATTAAAGCTACCGGTACATAAAATATTTACTGTTTAGCTCTCCAGTTCAATCCTTTGCTTTTCATGCTTCTCACTGAGTGTTCTGATTTTTTTGTATACCCTGGTATTATATTATGACTTAAAGTTCATAATAGAAAGAAGGGAGAAATTTTTTTTTAAAGAGTTGAGTTAATGAATTCACATAAATATGGTTATTATTGTTACGGTACCTCCTTTTTCTATATACTATATTATATATAGTATATAAATGTATTTAGTATATAAATGTAGATCTTTATTATTTATGTATATAGGATAATAAAAAGAACTGTTACTTGGTGGTCCAGTTATTGTCCTTGTGGTAAGATACCACATGCTAGTCACTGATCATTTGTAGTTAGTCTATTTCATAAAGAAATAATTAACCTAACATTAAAGTTAAAGTAGCATACCATTTCTTAACACTTGGGTACTGTAAATAGTCTATTTCATAAAGAAATAATTGACCTAACATTAAAGTAGCACACAGTTTCTTAACTGGTACTGTACTCATGGTGTCTAATTATCAAATCTTTTCCTCACTTTTTTTTTGAATCCCATGTTGGAAGGTTGAAATCTTACACAGATTTTAAGGGCAGGTAAAACAATGTTTGCTTTTAAAAGTTTTGTACTATTAATAATACTATAAATACCTTAACTGTGAAAATGTCTAGAGCTCCAGTTTGTATTCATTAGTCTGCTGAAAACATTGTTTAACCTTTGCGAAAATTTCTGATTTCGTGTATTTTAATATAGCTTAGTCTCCTTTATCATGCTTTTGGCATTAGATAGAGAACGATGGCCCTCAGCATGATGGCTCAATTTAAGTCTTCAATAAATCCTAGCCATTTTTTGCATTTACAATGTAAAGTTTCTTAAATATTTGTGTTGTTTGATCATATGAATTTGTATAAAGTTTGATTGAACTAGCTGTACTGGCATTTGCATATGAGTGACCATTTCATAAGAGGAATAACTATTGTTTAGTTTATCTTTGTTTCACTGACATTGAGAACCAAATTGATATTTTTATATTTTACAATATATGTTAAACATTACAACTCCTGCTTCCTATAATACTGCAAGCTATTCACTTCAAAATCTCATCCTAAGCCATGTTCAGTATATTATTAATCTAGTACAAATTACCTATTCTAATATCAAGCTATAACTTTTTTAATTTCTATTTTCTCTACATTTTTGAGATAATAAATGTTCTCCAATTAACATCTGGCAGAATCCAGGTTTTAAAAAAAGGCTGCGACTATTCGTACACGGGTACCAGAAGTGAGAGGTTGGGATTAAAAAACTATTAAAAATATTATTGGTTGGGTAAGACAAATTGAGGTATCAAATGAAAGATAATTGAATGGACTATACGTTTGTAAACTTACTTCTTCAGTTTAACTAAAAAAAAACTACCACAAATGACATCCGAATAGCATTTAGTCAAAATGGTCCCGACACACAGCGCTGCCATTCGCACCCGGGTCCCATTAGACCAGCGGTTCTCAACCTGTGGGTCGCGACCCCTTTAGGGGGTCGCACGACCCTTTCACAGGGGTCGTCTAAGACCATCTGAAAACACACATACTCCACAGGTGTAAAGTATTAATGAAAAAAAATATTGTGGTTGGGGGTCGCCACAACATGAGGAAATGTATTAAAGGGTCGCGGCATTAGAAAGTTTGAGAACCGCTGCATTAGACCAATGCTATTCGGATGTCATTTGTGGTAGTTTGTTTTAGTTAAACTGAAGAAGTAAGTTTACATATAGTCCATTCAATTATCTTTCATTTGATACCTCATTTTGTCTTATAAACCCAACAATATTTTTAATAGTTTTTTAATCCCAACCTCTCACTTCTGGTACCGTGGTATGAATAGCCACTTTGATTTAAAAAATTACATTATCCTAATTAATTAGGTACACATTGTTTGTTCACTTAGGAAAATATGTGTTGTATCAGAGTTTAAACAAATTACATTTGAGCTTTTTACACTATTCCTCTCTTATCTACTGTGAAATAATTAATGTTTTGAAACTGTACACAATTTTTAAATGAAGATTTTAATTTGTCTTTACATAAAAAACAATGTATGCGTGTTCTCCAAAATTCTTAGTTTTTGTAACCCCTTTCTATACATATCTGATATTTTCCAAAAATGTAGACTTGAAGAAAAAAAATTCTTGTATGAAAATAACCTCTTTATTATTTGAATGGTCTTTAATTATGTTTATAAGTGCTTGTTTATAAACAATAAATGCAATCTAAAATACACCTATGAAATTATTTTCGTCATTCTTCCTTTTGAATTCACACAGTATAAAACATTGCTTAAACTTGAATATGAAATCACCTAATGTGTTAGCTTGCATACAATTATACAAGTTTTACTCAAAACTTTCTCTTCAGATTCTAAATAAAAACAAATAGAAGTTAAACATGTAATAAAGTTTATTAAAAATTAAAAGCTCAGTCATATACCTCTTCTGATTCTTCATTAAAATTATCAACAGCAACTGCACTGGGTAACGTAAACACATCTGCAAGCATATGATTTGGAATTTCTGAGCCTCTAACTTTTAAAGTGTAACAGGCAGTCTCCACTTTCTGTAAGCTCTGTCGCAGCACCCTTGTTTTCTGTCGTAGTTCTCTGGGAGGGTTGGCAAATGTTGTGAAAGCATCGTGGATGACTCGCATCATATTTGCAACCTTGAATTATTTTTTTTTTAAATTTGTAAATTGTTCAGGTATAAATAGGTTTATAAATATTTAAAATGCTCTTTAATTATTTATAGGTATTTCATAACATTTGACTTAAATATTAACAAATGAAAACAAAGCATGTACAATATATCCTCTAATCAGATTCTAATTTACCATCATATACATATTTACTGAGTTTAATCTAAAACGACTCCAAAAAGGAAAATTTTTTGCAAGTAACAGATTCTTAATTAGTGTACATAAGATGATTCATAGAATGATAGAAACAAATTTGCTTCCTTACAACTGAGGGTTTTTCCAGATCACCAGCACCTACACTGTTGATTGCCATCCTCATAAGTTCACCTGTAAAGTCAGCCACACCTAACATATACTCAGTTGGTGGAATTGGAACGGATATCTTCCTAGTTTCATTTCCAGAAGCAAGTTCTTCAGGAGCTGAAGCTTTGGTAGATGAAGATACGAATTTTTCTTCAGGTGCCTTTGGAGCTAAATTTTCTTCAGATAGTGCTTTCTGTTGGTCTTTTGTTGTCAAATCAATTATCTGTGTATTCTGAATATTTAGGGAGCTTGATTCAAGAGCTTGCGCAACTGTGATTGTAAAGGTCAAATCTGGTTGTATTTTATCAATGCCAATTAACTTTTCCATTGTCAGATAATGGTAGAATGTTACTCCTTCTATATACTCTTGCAGACCTACAAATAAGAAGCCATCATTTAAATACTTCACTACTCTAAATTGCATAAAAATATCAGATGAATGATAAATATTTATTTGTTTTGTTTAAAACTTAACCAGAAAGGGACTTGTATAAATAAAATTTAATGCATTTAGATTTACATTGCAACACCAAGAGTAATTTTATTTTTACCAATAAACATATCAAGGGTTAGGTTTATGTACCTGGAGAAAAGGCTCTGACAAACTGGAATGGATCCTGACCATCTAACTCTTGTGCTAGCTCAAAAAACTTGGATGCATTTAACTCCTTCAGTTTGAAAGCTGCTTCAGAAAGCAATGTTTCCCTGTCATCTGACCTTTAAAAACATAGTATTATCTGTAACATAGTAAATAACTGGCATCAATGGCAGTGCCACCTGTTCATAAATTAGCTTTTGTTTCACTTGCCAATGTTCTTATATGTATCATTTTTGGTACAGTATTTCTAATTTCATAGCTAATGAAAATCTAGACTATATTTACTACAATTACATGCCTAAATTTAATAAATAAAAAATTAGATACCATACCCAGCAACTCTCTGCAAAAGAAATATAAGTCGCTTGCTTTCAATTGTAATGTCTCTGCTTAATTTGACTATTCGCTCATAACGATCATTTCTGTTGTCAAGTTCTTCTTGAAAAAGCTGAAAAGTTTTCATGATGGGGGAGCTGTCATCTGCTATAGTAAATTTGACTTCATTTTTTTGTCGTTTCCCTGTTGAAATTTAGTCTTAAATTAAGTTAAAGTGTTTATAAATAATTTACTCAAATGTCACTTCTTTTGAACCTTTCCTTGAAACTTTTAAAACTTAGAACACAGGTTCCCAAACTTTAATATTTGGGTCAAAACCCCATTTTATTTAATAGTATAATTTATAGATGCTAATAAATGCACTTCTCAGGTGCTACAGGAAACTCTTAAACATCATTAATAGAGGGTAGGCCAATAGAAATTGAATCTGAAAAGGGAACTGCAAGTCAAAAAAGGTTGAAAACCACTGGGCTTTACTATACTTAAAGGCCAAGTAATGTAAGGCTGTATAATTGTCGTGCATAAGGCTATGGGTATGGCTATAAGTATATACCGTGCCTTTATAATACATATAGACCTAGCCTATAACTATGCTAAATACTGGTACATCATATTTATGCACTACAGACATCTATCTCATATGCCTACATTAATTTTTTTAATAAATTATAGCAATAAATATTTTAATATTAGGCATCAAATATATGTTCATATTATAATTAATCATGTTGCCTAGGCCTATATTACAAAATATTTATATGATTTATATTGATATTCTAACTACTATTACTGTAACTTAATTATAAACTACAACCAATTAAGAGTTAAAGTAAAGTTGTCTGCTTAAGATGGCATTTAGCCAAAATGTCCTAATGTAATTTGTATGTCTTTTTTTCAAGCCCCCACATATCTTTTTTCTACTTTTTATTTACCTATTTACACAGCTTGAATGCAGTTCCTCAAATATTATCCTGAGGCCCACGACAACATCAAGTAACAAAATTGTCAGTCGTTAAAATAGAGTCGTAACAGAGTGTTAACCAGGCCTTAATAATTATTGTAAAATAATATTAAAATTAAATATACAAATAAAATTAGGGATGGGCATCGAATCCTTTTTCAGAAGCTTGGTTCAATAACAGCATAATGTTAGGGTTTGGTTCGGTAACAACTTATTTTTGGGTTGGTAACCACAGAAGTTCAGCGCAGTTTGTCAAATTAAATGTTTAAAATATTGCATTTTTATAAATTTTTATTTATTTATTTATTTATTTAGGCATTTTTATATAGCGCTTATCATAAAGCTCTAAGCGCTTTACAATTATTAAAACATGTAAACTAATTAAATACAAATGAGACACTAGGATAGTAACTAGTATTCTATAGAAACAATGAAAATGGCTATAAAAGAGGACACTTTGACACTTCAGGATTAAACCGAAACAGAAAATTAGGTAGGGCAAGGAGGGTGCATCACAGGTCATAGGCGGACCTAAACAGATGAGTTTTAAGGGACTTTTTGAAAATGGATGAGGTTTCACTATGACGTATATGGAAGGGGAGCTGGTTCCAGAACATGGGCCCATGGAAGCAATTTTTAAATATGGAAATCCATTAAAAGTACTAAAATACATATTTGATATCATTCATTCATAGTGCACAGGAATTTTTATTAGTCATAAATTGCTAAATTTAATATAAAAATTTAGGGAAACAAGAATTTGTAGTACTGGTATTGGGTTAATATTAATATTTTAATTTTATGCTTATAACTTACTTATACTTTACTATAACTTATATTGAAAGGACAATTTCAATTTGAAATGACAAGTCACAAATCAATCCTCTACTAACCCAAAATGCTGGCTGAGAGTTCTCTTGACTCTTCTTACTAATACTAATCTTACACTTACACAATGTCAATGTGTATTTGAATTAGTTTATTTATAATTATAGTTTGAATGATACAAGTAGCTGAAACTAAATGAAAAGAAGTGCTTCAACTTCAAGTGGGCGAGTGGGCTGCAGGGTTTTTCGTTTGTCACTCATTAATTAATGCGGGAGGGGGGGGGGATTTTTAAAAAATCCATTTAGCCATTGGTTTTTATAGCTTTAATTAAAATGTAATTGTAAGCTTTCTGGCGTGAGCAGGGGTGTGTCCTATGGCTATAGCCTATGCCTATAGTTATTAGTATAGTATTTGTAAAAAAAAATAATTAAAAATCGGTTTTAATAGGTTTCCAATAGTTTTAGCAGTAGCTTAGTTTGTTCCTACTCGATGACTGAGTGTGAAGTTAGAATATGTCTTACGTTTTTCTCCGCTGTCCCGTCCACCATGATTATGATCGATATCATCACGGTTCTTTTTAAATCTCTGTCTATTGGAAGCATTTCGCTGATTAAATGCCATGTTTCAAAACAGATTTGCTTGCTTCTGAGTACAATCGTAGTAAGCCTATAGGATAAGTGTGATCCCTATTTTGTTGATTATATGCTTGAATAACTGCTGGACTAAATTAACTGAAATCGAAACCTTTTAGTTTGTTCTGGATTATTATTATTTTATTTTTATTATTTTTATTTTTTTTTGTTGTAATCAGATTTGCCGTGTTTTTAAAACTAACTTGTCCAGGACCTCGTAGTTGTAAACGATCAGTCTTTCGTGATTGTTACCAGTTTGTACCTTTTTTGCTTGATGAAAGTCTAAGTATTAAGTTTCAACCGAAAATTTAATATGCGTTTGTTTATTTTAATTTAGGCTTAAATTTAAATAATTTTAATGTTAAATACATTTTGACGGTATCAACACCCTATATAATAATAGTTTATGAATATGATAACTCAACTCATCGAAAACGCCAAGCTATTTGGACAATTTTTACCCCCATGCCATGTCCCGTCACAATCTGACAGAGATCTTTGTAACATTATACCCCCCCCCCCCCCCCCTTTTTAAGTACGCAAACCTTTCGAACTAACAAATACTTTTAAAATGTAAGCTAAATCACACTTACTTCATTATTAAACTATACAAGTGACATCTTCTGTCAGAATACAATAATTTAATCCGAGGGAGACTTTTCAGGCGTGGGGAGGGGGGTGTCATAAGTGTTTCCGAATAGCGAACCCATCGACAGAGTATGTTTGTAAAATGCAGGATATTTATTGTTTTCAAAATAAGTTTTATAGAACTCTTCCAAACCAACTTGATGGAATTTCTCTTTTTAACTGTTCAAAACAGCACATTGCACAATGTTCCATTTGTAACTTTCTTATAATAAATTCACGTCTACAGCGAATTGCGTTGCAGATGCACAAAAAAGCACATGATGTTTTTTTTTTAAATCATGAAATTGGTTTTCAAATTCGAGGTTTAAGTCAGATATCAAAGAAGAGTAGTTATGCGCCACGTCCTGTGTGACATCTGGTTGTGATGACATTGTAGGAAAGTGAGTAAAGTTTCTTGTCCTTAACTGTTGTTCCCAAATACCAAGTTTCATTTGAAGTGCAGAAATATGATCATACTCATACATCTTATAAATTAATTGATCTTTCCTTTGTAGACGAGTATTAAAGTCATTTAGGTGGCTAATTATATATATCGACCAGAAATACAAAGTCGAAAATGCACTCTTTGTCTTCAAAATCTGTGATACTTATTGACTGGTTTCTAACGATTAATTGTATTTCTTGCTGCAAATCAAACACTCTTTTCAACATTTTGGCACGTGTTAGCCATCTTACTTCTGCATAAAATGTAACGTCCAAAGACTTAAGAAATTCTTGGAACTGACGGTGATTCAACACGTTCTACTCAATGAAGATCACAATTTTGCCGACCACTTCATGAAATGGTCCATTTTGATGGACCACGAACATAAATTCTCCGGATGACTAATGCAATGATAATTTAGCATTGAAGTATTACCGACTTTGGAGACCTCATTTTCCATCAATTTGACTAAACCTTCGTGTTTACAAACCGTTGCTGACAGCACCATCCGTGGTTAGGACTTAACCTTCGTGTTTCCCAAGCATTGCTGGAGCACCATCCGTTGTTAAGCCTGATATGTTGTTAAATTGTAACGAAAAGCGATTCAATGTCGATGTAACTGCCTCTAACAAATCTCGTGATTTAGTAGCTCCTTAAGTGGATGTAGTGCCGCTAAATGCTTCTGTCTTTTTATTATGGACATCAACACCCCCTGATAAAAAAATGGCCAGTTGGGCACTATCTGCCATATCTGTGCTTTCATCCAATGCTAAAATATAAAATCGGATGTTCAACTTTTCAAATTTTCTTCAATATGTTTTCCAATGTCGTCCACACTCCTAGTGAGAAGACATACTTATTTTTTTTAAAAATCCTCTTCTTCTACATCTTAAGGGCCCACGATCAATTTATTGATCATTTTGGCTCCTACGCATATAATCCTTCTTCTTTTCTGGACACAGAATTTCAATGACGCCCACCAAACAGTCTTTAACCATTTGACCATCTGAATATGGCTTCGATTTTTTGCTTGATTTATGTCTAGTGCATCACTAGCGTTTACACGGAATGTTGACTCTGAAGCCGCTCTTTTTGTGCGGAATTATTTTTAAAAGTCATTTACTTGTTCTTGTAGAAATCACACTTTGTACTTATCAATTTTATTTGCATGTTTAGTCTCCTAGTGCCGTTTGATGTTATACTCTTTCAAAACAGAAACATATTATTTGCATATCAAGCAGCATATGGGCTTTGTTTAAATTTCCACTAAAAAAAGTTTATAGTCCACCTGTCTTGAAAACTTCTAAATTTTTTTAAATAGCTCAAAACCAATGAATTTTCCTAAATCATGCACGAGATTACAAATTTCTCTTAGCTATAATTTATAAATATGTGATACGAAAAACTCATGATGTAATTTTTTTTTAGTTACATGTACAATAAAGTTAACATTTATGTTCTTTGGTCGGATGCGGCCCGCGGGACTCGTGTTGGCCACCCCTGGTATAGATACAAACAGTCTTTCTTTTAGACAATTTGGTGCGCAAAACTTGTTGAGTTGTTAAAACCGTCAGCATGTGCAATCCAGTTCTACAAGATGTTTAAATACAACATAAATAATATTGTCAGCAGCAATTCTAGTTTTGTCAATATAACATAAATTGTACTAAAATGATCTCCTAAAGCAAAGGCTACCGTCTTTGTTTCAAAAGACCAAAATCATCAATGACTTGAAAACATGCAATGACCAGCAGCTCACGGAGTCATGAGTCTTCACGTCTATTTCTGACACGTGTTTTTACTCTTTACGTTCCGCTAAAAAGATCATTCGTTTTCAACTGATGTCACCGGAGATGTCAGGACAGGGGATTACTTTCAAGAGCTCGCTAAAACAACGTGGAAGACGGCTCAAGCATGTTAGCATGAAATGTCAAAGGGCAAAGGTCAATACATTAAAAAAAAATGATTTGATAAAAGATCTATAACGCTTGTGGGATATAATTTGACAAGTTCGTTGACTAGATCCAGGCTGGCCCTCTACGGTTCCTGGCTCCACGGCTGGCCCTCTACGGTTCCTGGCTCCACGGCTGGCCCTCTACGGTTCCTGGCTCCAAGGCTGGCCCTACATGGTTCCTGGCTCCAAGGCTGGCCCTCTACGGTTCCTGGCTCCAAGGCTGGCCCTCTACGGTTCCTGGCTCCACGGCTGGCCCTCTACGGTTCCTGGCTCCACGGCTGGCCCGACACGGCTCCTGGCTCCAAGGCTGGCCCGCTACGGCT
>CAXITT010000302.1:228056-256907 GCA_964033795.1 Lymnaea stagnalis | reverse complement strand
TTCCTGGTCCCACGGCTGGCCCTACATGGTTCCTGGTTCCACGGCTGGCCCTACACGGTTACTGGTTCCACGGCTGGCCCTACACGGTTCCTGGTTCCACGGCTGGCCCTATACGGTTCCTGGTGCCACGGCTGGCCCTACACGGTTCCTGGTGCCACGGGCAAGCTTTACTTTGACGCCTCTATTTTAAGCATTGTCATAACACATTTTTGAAAGCAAAAAAACTATTTGTTAGATAATGAGTTTATTTTCAGGTCTTTTTTTAAACAAACAATTAAAAATAATTTTGTTTCTTAACTTGTATTTGAGCAGTATGTGCAATTAGACTTCCGATGACATTTGTTTTTAGCTTTTAGATCAGCAAATTATCTTTTTATTTTAAGCAATATTCTTAATGCTACCCAAAGATTTGGCACGACATCCAGTGATTTATTAGTGAGTATGAATATAGCGGCTTATAATGGAAGCTTTACATCATTAGGAAATAATTATTTGGCTACATTTAGTTTGGTCAACAGATCACATCCATTTCTATCGCTATTTTCTAGATACCTTAACTTACTCTCCAAACCTGCTTGACATGCTTCTTTGAACTTTTCTTTGTCTGGCGTTTTTTTTTTACTCATTTCAAAAATCCTCATGTGTTATTAAAACCTTGCAACTATTCAAATCTATTTGATTAAAAAAAAATGTATAGCTCTGTCCACTATTTCATTTAACACGTGATTTAAAAAAAGAACTCGGGGTCATCTGCTTTTGGAACCTAGTCAGTGCACTCATATTCAAACAGCCTCATTCTCTTCCTTCTTTTATTTATAAAAATGGGCTCCGCATCTAATTAAGTGGGTACTTTTTGGACTGACTCTAGCGCATTTCAAAATCTATTTGCACCATAACCAATTGAGTAATCAGTAACAGTATCCATTAGTAAAACTGCAGTGTAGCCCCACAGAGGTGTCCTGCATAGTTTTGCTGACAACCTTTACCGTGTATTAGATAACATACCAGACATTTATCTTCACTACATAACCACACTCATCTATTTGTGATACAAGTGTTCTGCTTCATGTTGCACTACAAGATAAGACGCAGACATTACTGAATGTTCACAAAGAGCTCTCGAATTCCCGTAATTTCATATTTAATGGCTTTGAAACATTCAATTCTGCACCCCTATCTTGAGTTGAGTTGTTCGTCCGTCGAGGATCGACGATGACCATCGAGTCGTCCGGTGACTGATGACTTGCGCTAGTGACTTATATTTAAAGTGAGGAAGAGTTGCACGACGTCAACCTCATTCTCTCGTCCGGGCCCACCATATTTATTTATTTATTTATTTAGGCATTTTTATATAGCGCTTACCTTAAAGCTCTAAGCGCTTTACAATTATTAAAAACATGTAAACTAAGTAAAATAAAAATGAGACACTAGGATAGTAACTACTATACTATAGAAACAATTAAATGGCTATAAAACGAGGACACTTTGACACGTTTTGGCCTATACTACAGGATCAACCCGAGACCATATCCAGTGGCAAGACTCTACGTCAAGACGACCAGGGATGGGTATGGTTGCAGGAATTGTCATTGTATGCGCCTTAATGGACTCCAACTCCGGGTTTGAATTCAGAGTTTCCTTCTCTTAGATGAGTTGCCGACCAAGGTTAACGAGTCTCACCCACCCGGGGTGATGTTTTTGCTCGACCGGCCTTTGGCTGGAACTGAGGTTTGCTCAGTTTAGACCATTCGGCCACCCAGTCACCCCCATCTAGTATGCGCTGACAGTACCAAAGAAAAAAGAAGTGGATTCCAATTAACATGTTGTCGTTGCAATGTCACCAAACACTTAGTTTAGGCTATGACATACACAGCGCTGGGACATACGTCGTCTTCAAGAATTTTCCATTCATCTCGGTCCTGTGCTTTCCTTTCCAGTTGCTCTCAGGTGTATCCCATACTTTGTGTGTCTGCCTCCAGTTAGCGTCTCCATGTATTCTTAGGTCTTCCTCTCTTTCCTTTTCATGTGGGTTTCATGTTAGGGATTGTCTGGTGATGTTATCTGGGGGTTTGCAAAGAGTGTGCCCTATCCACCTCCATCTTTTCCTTATGGTGTATTAAGCAATAGGCTCCTGTTACGTTCTTTCCAGTAAGTCTTTGTTGGTGATAGTGTTTGGTCATTTGTTGTTCAGGTGCTTTCTAAGGCATGTATTTATGAAGGTTTGTACTTTCTGCGTGATGCTCGCTGTTGTTCTCCAAGTTTCGGCTCCACAGAGTAGGATTGTTTAGACATATTTATTGAAATTTCTGACTTTGGTTTTCAGAATCAGCTCCTTTGATTCCCATATTTTCTTTAATAGCACAAATGCTGACCTATAGCCTTTCCAATTCTAACCCTGACATCCGCTTCAGATCCACCATTCATGTCGATGGTGCTGCCTAAGTATGTGAAGGCTATCCACTTCTTCCAGTGCATTTCCTGCCAGAGAGATATGCTCTTGATTGGTTAGGTTTACATTCATGATCTTTGTCTTGCTTTTATTTATATTGAGTCCACGCTGTGCTTAAATGGCGGCTACATCTTTAGTCTTACCCGCATTTGTTGCTGGTTGTGGGACAAAAGTGCAATGTCACCTGCAAAGTCTATGTCATTCAGTTGTTCCCAGGGTTTCCAGTGTATTCCTTTCCTCTTTTTGTCTGTGGATTTTTTTCGTTATCCATGGAAGTTAACGAAAAGGATGAATGGAAAGGGAAAAGGGGGGGGGGGGTCAAAAAACAACTTTGTCGGGCGGCTGTTTCAATTGCAAAGCCATCTCCGATCTTTACTGGTTTTCTGTTGTTCCCAGGGTTTCCAGTGTATTCCTTTCCTCTTTTTGTCTGTGGATTTTTTTCGTTATCCATGGAAGTTAACGAAAAGGATGAATGGAAAGGGAAAAGGGGGGGGGGGGTCAAAAGACAACTTTGTCTGGCGTCTGTTTCAATTTCAAAGGCATCTGCGATCTTGACTGGTTTTCCTGGTACCCAACAATGCCGGAGAAGTTTCACAAGGTTTGTCGGTCCAGGCTAACAAAAGCCTTTTCGTAGTCGATAAATGTATAGATATGAATGAATTCCATTCGATGGACTGTTCTACAATGATTCGCTGTGTTGCAAATTGATGTGTGCATGATCTGCTTCGGATTTTTCTATTATTTTATTATTATTAGTAATGAATTACACAGTTATTGCAAAGAGAGATGATTACATTTCTTACCGGGTGGAATATATTACACAAATTACCATTATAATCAATTTACTTTAATCTATTGTTTATAATCTGTTTTTTTTTTTTTTAAATCTAAACTTTAAAAAATCAAGGGATCACGCCGAGTGTATTCGCACCAGGGCGGTGAAGATGCAGTACTTTGCACACCTCAAAATTCCATTCCAAACTACTGTGAGCGGCAAAGTCAGTGACGGTTATGCAAACGCTCATTGCCACCACCGCTCACCGACCAAAGTCGCCAAACAGATGTCAACTTTAAGCAATACGCTGAGAAACCTACCGCCACCGAAATATCGAAGTCCCTAGTCGCTAGGAAACACGGGCGCCGTAGCAAAGAGAGAAGAACTCGATGCACCTACAGAAGAAGCGTCTGCTTTTGTCTGCAGCGACCTTTGCCGCCATTTTCTCTTCACGAATATATGATTTATGTCGCATATAATTCAAACAGTGTGCACTAAACATAATGTTTCTTCCATAATATCGCCCACATGGAATGCCTTTTCCTATTATGGAAGATCGTCGATGGCGCTCTACGGCTAAGCACATGGCGCGTCGGGCAACTGCCAGAGTTGCCGGTAGCTTGAGCCGGCCCTGGCCCCAAGCCTAAGGTCCATAAAAACATGGGCCCATTAGCCACTATAAGAACTACTTTATTAATAGTATTGCACGGAATGTTCCTATGCAGCCACTTTGTACAAGACACTTTCCATCTAGTCCTAGAGGCAACCACCAAATTTTTATTTAACTTAAGTTTGAAATCTAACCATTTGAACCCCGAGATGGCAAGGGGGTGGGGGTGGGGGGAAGGGGGGGAGGCTACATTTATCTAGTCGATCAGGGTTAGAATCTTACTTTTTTGGGTTGCTAAGAAATAAATATCGGGATGGGCGTCCTTAGACTAGTCCCCACACATTTTTCCTAGGATTTTTCCACTGCACCCAGTCAAATGAAAAGCGAGATTAAAGACACAACCCTCTTACAATGAGAGGCAAGTAGTCTTAAAGAAGAATTTTTATTTCGCATATGATTTTCCATCGTAAGTAGTGTCCCTAGTCCTAGTTGGCTAGTGGTCTAAACATTTTGACACAGGGCCTAGGCCTAGGCCTACTCACTCATCGAACTCATCATTTGTGAATACAATACAATATTCTAATTCACTGTAATTGCCATTATATACACTTATTAATTTCTGGTTATTTTTTTCATTACACTATTTAAGTTTATTGACACACATTTAAAATTTAAAAAAATTTAAAAAAAAATTAATTAAAAAAAAAAAAAATCAAAATTAGATTTTATTTATTTCGAATGTTTTATTTAACTTTAACGCGATTCGTTTTATATTTGCTTTAAAAATAAATATCCGGGTCAAACTGTTAAGCATTGTTTGATTGTAAGGAAATAGAAAATAGAAGTAATACAGTGCAGTGTATTTTTTGATCAATCTAGCGGGGTTGAAAGAGAAAGCATTAGTTATGATGAATCAGAAAATTTACACTATTTAAGTTTATTGACACACATTTAAAATTTAAAAAAATTTAAAAAAAAATTAATTAAAAAAAAAAAAATCAAAATTAGATTTTATTTATTTCGAATGTTTTATTTAACTTTCACGCGATTCGTTTTATATTTGCTTTAAAAATAAATATCCGGGTCAAACTGTTAAGCATTGTTTGATTGTAAGGAAATAGAAAATAGAAGTAATACAGTGCAGTGTATTTCTTGATCAATCTAGCTGGGTTGAAAGAGAAAGCATTAGTTATGATGAATCAGAAAACATATGATGGAATTCTAGAAATTCTAAGCAGAGAACCTTCTTTTATTGAAGGCCGAAGACATCTGGAAAAGAAATGGCCTGAAATTTTGTACGTGTACGACACTGACTACTGACTACGAGATTGAGATTGAGGATTATTAATTATTAGTAATAATAATAATAGAAGTAATAGAAGTAATAGTAGTAATAATTAGCTGGCTTTAAGTAAGTTTAAGCGAAGATACTAGAGGCTAAGGGCAAGGGCTGAGTTACACTGGGGAAAAAACTTGGTTTCATTTCATGGTCATGTTTGGAAGTTTTAATTAAAGTTAAAGAATAATTAACCCACTTCTACTTCTTTAGTGAGTGTAATAGTAATATGAATATAATTTAAGTCTTTATCTGGTGAAATATGTTATTTTTGTATCTTTAAGTTGTGTTTTAAATTCAATATTGTTTGGAGGAGGATGGTTCTCATGTCTTCTGTGGTGCCCCAACGGTCCAAGGACTAAGGGATATGAGGATGAGGATTGTTTGAAAAGTATCAGTTTTGACAAATTTTAAGGCATTTTATGAGTGCTAATATAGCCCATGTGTTTTGATTGCTTACAGCTTCATGCCTTTTTAAGTTATCGGAATAATTCTACCACCATAAGAAGCGGCAGATGCTGTTCTTTCTTTTGATGTATAGAAAGTAAATCTATCTGATCTCGCTGATTTAATTTTAAAAAAAAGATTTAAAACCTTTTGTGGAAGAAAAATTGGTGAAATTACAGATTTTAGTAGGCTATGAAAGAAATACTAATATGTACTAATAGCAATAGAATAGAATTTAGTAGATTAGGTCTAGGCTTATCGGCTAAAGAGTTGCAGTTGCAAGTTTAAAACTGGTTATTGATTTCAACCAAACATTGATTTTTCCTTTAAAAATAAAAATCACAATGATGCATGAGGTCTTTGAATAGATCACAAATGTTAATGTAAATGATCAAAGTTGGCTGGAGCTTTTTTTTTTGTTTCATCACAATTCATTAAAAGGTTGTTGTTTAGGCAGAGAATTTTATTATTTGAATGATAAAAGTACAAGTCGTATAAATCATAAAATGAAAAATTCTTTAAAAAATAACAATGAACACTAATATAATAAAGTACAATTATATTGAATTTGGGACACTAAAATATGATTTTACCATGTAGGGATAATAATTATAAAGTGTGCCTTAGTGCATGACAGGTTGCTAATACCAGGGCAATGTTGCCGGCCTCCAGGTTTGAATTAGTCTGACTCAAGGGCTCTGTCCAAGTAGGGGTAAAGAGCTGTGTGGCATGAACTCATTAGCTGTGAAAGCCTGGTATTAATGAGCAAAGAGTTCAACCGCAGAATACAATGGCCAAAATTGGCTGGCTATAAAACTGCCCATCTATGCAAAAATACTTGCAAAATTAAAGCTCCCTGAAGAAACGTGGAACATATTAGAAAAACATAAGAATTTATGAAAATCATAGGCTAATTATCCTATCATTGCAGATTCGGGACATATCCTTTGTCTTAAAATCTCTAAAAGTATTCAAAAATGTGTCCACTTTGTTTCTAAACTACTCTCTAACAAACAATATAAAGCTTAATCATTTTAAAAAAAACATAATTGGTTTACAAAATCTTTTAATTTCATTGAAACTGTTGATTTTCTTAATTCAAAATCTTTAAAAAAATTAATTTCAGACAAACAGTAGATGAGAAAACACTTAAGAGCATGCAAGCACAGTACTATGTGGTATGTACTAGTATGTGTCTTTTTAATAGTAATTTTAGTATCTAAGCATGGTGGATGATAGCCATTTGATTAAAAAAAAAAAAATTTAAAGCAAAAAATATTTACTTATAATTAAAGTTTAAAAATCTGAATCAATCAGATGCATAAATAAAAGTGCACTAGTAATTTCCTAATTGTGCTGGTGCAAAAAGAAATGCTTGTTTTTATCTTCTAGAGGCGAATGCGACGTTGCCATCATCATCATTACAGCAGAGAAACCAGAGAAAAGTATTACAAACTGTATGTGATCCAAATTTTTAGGAATCAATTTTGTCATTTGATAATATTATGATAGTTTCAATATCTTATTAAGTAAATGGAGATCCAATTTCAAAAGACTTCCTTTGAATATATTTCAGGAATAGATTGTTTTAAACAACTTTAAAAAAAAAAAAAATTAAATTGATGAACATGTAAATAATTTTTTATTAAATCTTTTTATAATGGTAAACATAGCATTCATATAGTTGAAGAGTTAAAAAAATCAGACTTAAAAAAAATTAGAAAATGTTTAATGGTTGATTTACATGACTATGAATTATAAGGTAACTTTTTTCATAAATATTTTATTTCCTTTTAATCAAATAGATACAAAGAGGCAAAATCAAGGAACGAAAAGAATGTTATACTAAGACTAGCAGCAAAGGTATGAATAAATAATCTGTTTTTTTATATATTCATAGTTGGTTACAGAATCAAATTTGGTTATGCTTTGAGAAAAATAGCACATTTTGGTTTATGGGGGGTGGGGGTTGTGTGTGTTTAAAAACTTTGCCAAAACAGCATGACATTATTTTTGTTTATGACCCCTTATCCCTTTGATAACAAATAAAATTTAATATTTTATTCTCACCTTGTAATGTACCCAGTAATCATTTTTGAATTAGGGGAAAAAATTAAACCGTTACTTTTAACATGCTCATATTTCAGAATGACATTTCACCTTGCCTTTTAGCAAGAATTATACTTGAAGAATACTACTGGAACGATGTAAATCATGGGAGAGATAGAAGTGAAGGCAGAAGTTCTTGTAAGTGTAATTTTTCAAAGTCATGTGTCTAATTTTTATAAATCTTTGTCAATTAAATTTAAGTATTAAATTTAAAATGCCATTATTATTTTCAATTAACCCTCTTGAGATGGCTGGACCGATAATCGAATGGCCAGAAAGTTGAATGGCCTATCTATAAAGTCCTTGAGATGGGCTGGCTGGTAATCAGATTGCTTCACATTTCTTGCTCATCTCACCATTATATGGTGGCTTCCATTGATGGATTTTATATTAATTTTTTTTTTTGGTTACCGATTGACCCCTATGAATGCATACAAAATATGTGACCTTGAAATTTTCCAAAAAAGGCATGAGCAGCCCCAGGTGCCCCAATATTTTATGCAGTTTTTCACACAGAATCTCATTCAAATGTTTGTCAGGTCTTATTTATTCAAAAATCGTAACATTAAAAAAAAAAGTTCTGCAAGTAAGACATGTTTATTCTAAATGCAAAAAATAATTGCATGCATCAATTCTGCAAATCAGGCTATCTCCTTTGCACGAATGTTGACATTTTAGTTTGATTCCTAAGGTTCATATTAGTTCATTGAATTTTATATTTGTAAGTTACTAGTTTATTTGGTGTAAATTTTTGTGTGCAAAGGGCTCCATCTTCTTGGCACTGACCTTCCAAAACCGCTCTGTTAAATATAAGTAGAAAATTTAAAAATGCGATTATCATTGTCAAATTAAATATAAGTAGATACTTTTAAAATACCATTATTATTAGCATTTATGTTATTATTTTATCTTATTGAATGCCAGAAACTAAACTTATAAAATTATATTAAAAATCTGCTGAACATCTCATACTATTATTACTAACATGCTTTGTAAAAATTTTTGTACATTTTAATCCTTATATAATTTCAGTGCCCTCTGGTTTCATGACTGACTGTATACGGGATATAGCTAAGCTTCCAAATCCAGAGCTGGCACAGGAAATTTATGAGGTTAATGAGAGAGATTATCAACGTCAATTATTTGATGTACACTTTGCTTTGGTTTTTTATGTAAATTAATTTAATTAATAACATTACTCTTATCAAAAGTAACCCATTTAATGGGCAAATATTGTTGTTTTAATCAATTAAATATGTTTACTTGAAAAAGACAATTTTTAAATATATTTCAGACTACAGTTATGGACAATTTCTATGGGCCGGCTGTTGATAGCATTAAAAAGTTAGTAATCAGTCTGGTGACTTTATTTTTATTCTAGGTATATAGTTTTGACAAATTGAATCAGCCCGTACAAAAAAAAAAATAATTATCAATTAAATGTAAATGTTAAGGAGATTATAATCATAACTTAAGAAAAATATGTATTTATCAGGATTGTTAATGAACTGTTCCATGAATGTGTGTGTTTGGTTTGTGTATTGTTTGATTTTTAATGGGTGTATTTGATACAGAGATTTGTTGTGTAGCTCTTGCTATGTGGTTTGTATTGGTGAGATTTTTCTGAGCGTGTTCGATACAGAGATTTGTTGTGTAGCTCTTGCTATGTGGTTTGTATTGGTGAGATTTTAGTGAGCGTGTTCGAAACAGAGATTTGTTGTGTAGCTCTTACTATGTGGTTTGTATTTGGTGAGATTTTAGTGAGCGTGTTCGATACAGAGATTTGTTGTGTAGCTCTTGCTATGTGGTTTGTTTTGTTGACATTTTAGTGAGTGTATTTGATCCAGAGATTTGTTGTGTAGCTCTTGCTATGTGGTTTGTTTTGTTGACATTTTAGTGAGTGTATTTGATCCAGAGATTTGTTGTGTAGCTCTTACTATGTGGTTTGTTTTGTTGACATTTTAGTGAGTGTATTTGATCCAGAGATTTGTTGTGTAGCTCTTACTATGTGGTTTGTTTTGTTGACATTTTAGTGAGTGTATTTGATCCAGAGATTTGTTGTGTAGCTCTTACTATGTGGTTTGTTTTGTTGACATTTTAGTGAGTGTATTTGATCCAGAGATTTGTTGTGTAGCTCTTGCTATGTGGTTTGTTTTGTTGACATTTTAGTGAGTGTATTTGATCCAGAGATTTGTTGTGTAGCTCTTGCTATGTGGTTTGTACTGGTGACATTTTTGGGTACCAGAGATGACGTTATGTTATGGAATAGCAGTTTGTATGTAGAGTGAGAACTGAAAGAAGAATAAAGCACTATATGAAGTATTTAACCTAGTGTTGCTGCTTGTTTTTAATTGTGGTTAGAGTTGTTATCCCTAGATAACAACTGAGCTATCAAACTGACAATACAGGAGTTCGTAACAAGCCTTGTCTCTGTTTATTTTTTAAAAAATAAAGAAAAGTAGAAAAGGGAAACAATTTGTTTTAAAATGTAGTTTTTTTGTAATATTTTAAATTTTTCAGGAGTTGTGGTGTTGAGTATGAAATGATCCTCAAAGCACATTGTAAAAATGCCGGTCTGTCCTTCATTGGTATGTAATTAAGCATTTTTTAAAACTGAATATTTCGATAGAACTCCTACTTAAAATTAATATACAAAATACATTAAAGGCATTCATTAATTTTTGTTGTTAATTTAAATTTAATGCGCAACCTTTTTAAGTCATACAAAAATTATCTTCTTAGATGAAGACCGATTAAGGGAAGAAGGCTATGACAAAACTCCAGACATTAAGCTGAAGATTCCAATAAGTAAGCATAAAATTTTACTCGAGGTTCATTATCCTATTCTCATGGCTTTAACATCATATTATTATTTTCACTGTCATTATGAATCCTAACTTAAGAATTTGTCTTTTGTTTTTAATATAAAAAGTAAACTTATTAATTTTGACGCAAGCAAAGGAATTCTTAAACAATTTTTTAAATCTAAGTAGTTCTATTATGCTGCCATTTTATGATAAATATATATTTACTTATTTGTTGCAGTGATAAATAACAGAGTAGTAAATTGGTTGGAGAGTAAAGCCTCATTTGGAGATCCTATCAATCACCAGCAATATATGATTGATCAGTATCTTCCCTACAAGAACAGGTTTAATTTTGTTGTTCGTTTTCTAGATAAGTTAGGTTCAATTTAGTGCCTAGAGGAAAGTATTTTAAATCTCTTACACAGCCTTATAAAAATGATTAGGAATTCACTAAGGGTAAGATAGTTTTTATGTAGAGTCTTTCTAATTACTAAATAAATTACAACCAACACAGTGACCTCAGGTCCACCAACAAAAGCTGCACAGAATACTTGTTTGACATCATGTAGATGTCAGAAGTAGTACATTTACATGGGGTCTCTGTTCTATTAAATGTAGACAGCCCAGGATTTATATGCTGCATGTTCCTGACTTTATATGAATAAAATTTAACATATTAATATTAGGAGGGGGAGGTTGTGTGATCTCAGTTTAACAACATATTTTTAAAACAGTTATTATTCACTTATTATTTAAAGGGATTTTGAAAATCAGACTAAGTTTAAATAACCTTTATCAATAGCTTTAAGTTTAAGAGTAAATTTATTTTGCATTTTCTTGACAAGTATATTTTTTTTTACATGTGTCTAAGTCTAAACTCTAATGTAATTTTAAGATCAAACTCTAATTGTGAAATGTTTTCATTAAAATTATTTATATTTTATTGTCACCAGATTTGGTCCAGGTGCAGTGATTTATTGGTTTGGGTTTGTTGAAGAGTTGGCAGACACAGGTGAAAGGGGGATAATGCTTCTCGACAAATTTCCCGCTGCAGAACAGATTACACGTTTAACAGACATTTACAAGACTGAAGCTGAGGAACTGAAAATCCAAATGCTGTCTTTAAAATCTGATAATGAGGCAAATGAGAATAACATAGATTTGGATGATAAAAAAGACAAATTTTACAATTATGTCGATCCGATGTTTGATTCTGATGATGACTCTGAACACTCTTTGTTGTCAACAATAGATAATAATAGTTTTAATGTTTGCGGTGACAAATGTCAAGAAAAATAGCTTGTATTTATAATCTGTGTTGGTAACATTTTCTCTCAAAAAAATAGTTGTTCCTAATTGTTCATTAATTTAGTGTGCTAGTTTTTAAAAACCTAATGTGTATATAGTTGTTCCTAATTGTTCATTAATTTAGTGTGCTAGTTTTTAAAATCCTAATGTGTATATGATTTTTGCACTTTGCAAATAAATGTCATGAAAACATATTTATAACAGACTTAGTTTTTTGTGTGTATAGAACCTTTTATTTCAATTAAAAGTGTCAGACATAATCATTCAAACACAAATTGAGCTTTATCATACTTTAAGCACATAAAACTGCCAAAATCTGAAAGATTAAAAAAGTAGCGAAATTCCAAATTTCAGCTGTATATTTTGTGTATTGTAAAGTGATATTAAACAACCACTTATACTTGTGGTAGGTCATGCCAACTAACTAAAATTGCTCATGTTAAAGTAAATATAACTTCATAAGCTAGTCAAGATTTAACTTTTAAAGAGGAAGTTTAGGACTATCTTTAACAGAGAATGTAAATCTCAGTTTATATAAAAATTAATAATATTAAGTTACAATTATTTCATGATTATAATTATAGTTATGGAAACAGAATAACAATATTTTATGAAATCTGTGGTTTTAGCAGATTTGTTGCTCTTATAATTTGTTTCATAATTGATTAACATCAAGCTCACCTCCTTATTGTTTCTATATTTGAATCTAAATAAATAATTATGACTTTCTGTTTACATTTCCTAACAGATCAAATGGAAATAGCTTATTTCTGATGGTTAATACATTTTGTATCATTTGACCTTAGGCATAGAACAATCAAAGAGCTATTGGCCCATATACAGGTGCCTATTTTACTAAATCATGCATTTGACATACAGCCACATCAAAAAACCTTTTTAAAACTCTTATCATTCCCAGTAGGTATAAATACCATTTTTATTGGACACATTTAAATCTATTAATGTTATAAGAATATAAATGTTTAAATTTTCTTCAATGCAATAGTTGTTCAGATGATCTTGTTACTATATTATTTATTTTACAATGGATGAGTTAGACATTTTTACTTAATTTTTACTTCATTTACCCAATAAAAAAGAAAATCAACTCTCATTTACCTCATTATGTTTAGTGTAAATTATAAAGATTAAAAAACATAGATAAGTAGGAACCATAGCATTATGTTTGGGAAACATAATTTTAAATAACTGGTAATAGTAATACTGATTTTATAATACTGCAAATGAAGATTATTCTCATAGCCTGTTACAGATAATGCTAAGTTTAAAGAAGACCCAAGACTATCTTGTTGCTTTGAGCATCTCACAATGGGATCACAGGTTCAGTTGAGAAGAATCTGTAAAGTAAAATGAGAATAAGTTTAAAAGCTGTCTGCTTTGCATTTGAAAGATAGTAGAAATTAACTGCCAACCGCAAATTAGTGTAATGTTTAAATAAATTTGAAATAGTCGAAACCAGTCTTCGTAATTAGCAAACAATAAAGATGTTTACTACAAAGGATGTAAATTCAATTTTTTATTTTTTACCATGAATAAAATTGAAAGGATGTTCAACATAATTGATGGGCTGGTTTGTGTGGTGAGGGACCATAACATGCAGAGAATCCTCATTTAGTAGAGACTGTGCAGAAGTTGTTTGAATGAAATAATAAGATCATGTGACGGTTTGAATAACAATAGAAGACAATCGGGAGACTGTAAAAGTAATTGTATTACATAGTTCCTTAGTAACGTTTTCCAGTTGGATTTTAACACTTTATGTCCAGAATTTTTTAGTAGCAAGCTAAGTTCTGATTTTCTTATTCTTTTGTTGTTTTTTTTTAGTATTTGCTGATGAAGGCTTTCACACCAGCCACAACATTCTTTTGTCTTGTATTGGTATTCAAGTTGTCAAATATTGTGTTCTTAAAATTTCATGTATATTATGAATTCTTAAGCCAACAATATGCAGAGAATCTGACACCTGACAGTGTTTAATGTGTTAGAATCAAAATAAATAAAAGACGGTGGCTCACAAAAACAAAAAGTAAAATATATATATCATAGTTAAGATAAGATTAGATAAGATAAGATTCTTTTATTGATCCAAACAAATGGAAATGTTTTATGATTGCATTGTACATTTTCAGCACATATAAAAAACAATTTGAAACAAGACATTTGTAATAAATTTTGCACTAGCAGCCATTCCGTGAGTTCTCTTAGCCATATCAGGGACTTATTAGTTCTCATTAAGATTTGTGACTTCAGGGGGAGCACGCTAGTAAATTCGTACAGATTGGGGAACAAAAGAATTTTTTATATCGGTCAGTCCTCGCCATGATGGAAAGAATTCGTCCCGAACGGCCCGATCCTAAGTATCTAGGATGAAGAGGGTGGGATGTATCATCCAAAATGTGTTTAGTTTTTCAAAAACATCTTTCTTCAAATAGTTCTTCAAGTGAAGGATGTTAAGTTTGTGTTATGTTTCTAGCTTTCTTGATTAGTCGGTTTATGCGGTATTTAATATCAGATGTTGAATTCCCACACCAGCAGGTAATACTGAAATTAAGTAGGCTTCCAATTTTTGCACTGTAGAATAAGTTAATGACTCGCTTATTTACCCCAAAATTGTACAGTTTTTTTGAGGTAAACAATTTCTCATACAGCATTTGACCTTGCTCATGCCATGTTAGCTTATTATTAATGGTGATGCCTAAGTACTTATATGCCTCTACTTTCTCTATGCTTTGATTTTTTATGCTGAGATCTGTTATCTGGTGTTTCCCCCTCCTGAAATCAACAACCATTTCCTTTTTTTTTTAGACATTCAGCTGGAGATGATTTTCATTGCACCTATTGATAAAGCTTGTAACTAAGTTTTGGTATAAGCCTTCTCATTCAGATATTAAGCCAAAGATGGTGGTATCATCAGCAAATTTTAAGATTGGAAAGGTGTCGCTTGAGCTTTGAATATCATTGGTATATATTGTATACAGTACAGGGGAGAGAACGCAGCCTTGTGGCGCCCCGGTGCTTATTTCTCTATATATTGATTATTGCAATTGTTATTTAAATTAAATACAGTATATATATAGGAATAGTATGTCAACTCCATGATGGCATGATGGGCAGGGTGATGGATTCTGGAGATGATTCTGTGACTTTTCCTGTAACAAATGGCGCATAACACATGGCTGCATTCTAGCCACAACACTTTTTAGCATGGAATTCTCAGCAGAAATTTTCTTAACAATAGTGACAGCATTCCTATAAGATACAGAACAGATGGATAGCTATTTAATCTTAGGAGACTGCAAGAGCTATTACAAAATATGGCAATGTAGGCCATGCTTTTACAAAACAGTGTAACATGTTTATTGTTAACTTTATAATTCAATGTTAATCAGGAAATTGTTAACCCGTACTATTTTTTTCTTTTCATACATTGCCCTTTCTCTCTAGCCTTTTCTCTGGATATTTTCTTTAGACTTTTTCTTTAGATTTTTCTTTGGCATTGTTTATGGATCTAAATAAAGCTAGAGTCCTCAAGACCTGATTTTCTCAAGTTTCTACATATTAAACATGTTAGTCAAACTGTCAGTCTCACACACCACTCAGCTACAGTTTTTGGCGCTACCAGCAGGGTCTTTAAAAGTGTGTCAATCAAACAAAACAAAAACACACACACCCTACCCTCCAGATGCCACTCTACTACAGAAAGTAAAAGAAATTGTTATTTGAGACCTCTTGTTTGCTGATGAATGTGCCCTAAATGTAAGCTCGGAACTGAAAATGCAGCAAATGCTCTATCACTTTGCTAAGGCCTATGACAACTATGGCCTCGCCATCAATACAAATAAACAGACATCTTGCACCAGCCAGCTCCAGGAAAAGCTTACAAAGAAGCTTAAATATCACTGAAGGGATAGAATCTCCAAACAGTAGAAAGATTCTCATATTTGGGCAACACCCTCTCTAGCTCAAAAACAATAGATGATGAGATAAAAACCAAATTTCCAAAGCAAATGTTACATTTGGGAGACTCCACAAGAGTGTTTGGGAGTGAAGGGGTCTCAGTCTCGTCACTAAGCTGATAGTATAAAGGGCAATCATCTTAACATCTCTCCTATATGTTAGCAAGATGTGGACAGTGTGCAGCAGACATGCTAGACAACCAAACCATCTCCACCTACACTGACTATATAAACTTCTGGACATAAGGCGGCAGGACAGAGTTCCTGATACAGAGGTCTTACAATGTGCTAATTTTATCAGCATCCAACCATGCTCCTACAAAAAAAAAGGACAAGCCAGATGGGCAGGAATGTCAAACGACAAATGATTGGTGAACTCTCTAGTGGGAAACACTTAGCTGGTGGGCACTAGGACCCCCACTGTGTGTCCCATGTGCTGGAAAGCTTTCCACTTTAATTTCTAGGCACAAATATAGGACCGACAGGCCACCTGTGTACTCAGCTTGTAATATAGCCTTGGTCATCTTCGCATTTGCTGACAAACAACAACACAAAACTATGCATATAAATATTTATGACATTACTAACTGTGAATTTTGCAGAAATGTCTCCTTTCAGTGTGGCGAGGTTTGGGTTTCTCAAAAGTACATCTGGGCTCATTTTGGCTTGTGTCAATGCAGAAACCGAAAATGTCACTTTTCATTTCCTCTTGATATCTTGGTATGTGGGCTCTTTGTTTGCGACACCAATCTTCTTCCTTCATTCTCTCAACTGCACACCAAGTCTCACGCATTTCGCCAGTTTGAGGCTGCTTAGTGTTTTTGCAGCAACATGGACAACAGCAACAGTTATCTGCCATTATGTTAAGAGCGTCTAAAATATTAAATTACCGGTGACTCACTGCCTTACGAACTTACGGCGCTTCCAATTAGTATTAGTAAGAAGTAAGAGCTTAGGCGTAGGCCCTAGGACCCAGGACGCTAGGTCGTTTCCCTGGCAACCTAAACTTTTAAGATCATTTTACGATTATAAATTAAAACATATGAAACTTACTTAAGTAACAATATATGCTAATCTAAAAATAATGAGTTGGGGTAAAATGGAATTAAAAATAATAAATGTCTTAAAAGAATTTGTATTTAGATTAAGTAATGTAACTCTTTTGTTTGGTAGTTCCGTACATTGATTAAAATTGTTTTCGCAAACAGCTGTTTGAAGTACGCAGTTAAGAAAACCTTTGTTTACATAGTCCAAGCCAAGAAGTAGTCACAATGATTTCATCAACCTCAGCAAAGTTTAATATCTCACAAAAAGAATCTATTCCATTTCCATATTTTTAATTTTGACTTAAAAATTAAAATTTTAACCAATTTGATTTTTCATTTCGCTTTTTTTTCAATACCATTTCCTTTTGAAGACATACTTTATCGATATTTAAGCCTGATGATTTGGCGCCGAAATAAAAATGGCCACAAAGTTGAAAAATAACATTGTGTCAGCTTTCAAGATGCATGGATTAACATTAAGAAGGTACATTTTATAAGCAAATATTAAAATTAATTTTATTATTCGTCAGGAATCTTGTCGAAATATAATGTAAGTAACCAAGGCCTAGAAACTAAATATAGAGAGACACATAACAATTGGACACTTTTTAATATTTATTAGTCACAGTCACAGTTAATATTTTAATTTATATACTGAGTCACTATTATACACTAATTCTAATTACTGATATACTATACAGTATTCAGTGCGATAGGTTCTTTAATCTTTTTGGACAAAATTTTCAAAATGAATTTACAGTTACAGTACAGCTTTAAGACCTAGTTATTAAAGATACCACTTGATTAACCCAACCAATTGATTGCAGGTCAATTCCATCTTAAAGAAATTTTTTTTTTTTCATGAATTATGAATTATATGTTGGGACTGACGGGGATAACACTCCTACTCCTGTTAATTTTGATTGACTTGAAGTTGAGACACAATCGAAACATAATTATAATAAATAATAATGTAAAAGTCATAAGACATAAGTATAATTTTTAAATTAAACAAATAATAAAAGTAAAAGTGTGTTTCTCAAGTTTCTGTGTTATTTTCCAATTCTTGTATTTAATTAGATGCTTAAGCTTAAAATTTTAACAGTGGTTATCCTGAAAATCGTGACTGGTGGAGAATGTATGAGAATTTAAATACCCCTAGTAGACTTAGCTTAATTCAACTTGATATATTTTTCCAAAACAATTATTGATAAAAAATTGGAAAACATAGTAATAGTATTTTTCATTATCCAATTCTCTTTAACATGATATATCACTATTTATCACACAACCTATTTAACAAAGAAATTAAATGACAGAAAACTGCATGTTTTCCTCCTATGCATATGCTGCAACGTTTTTTACTATTCAAGTGGACAAAAAGTTGAACAAGGGCACATAACTCTGCAGTGATGTGTCATTAGCAAAATAATGATTTATTTAAGTACCGTACCTATCTAGAGAGTCAAGAAGGGTTTCCTAACTTTGGGTGCGAGAAAGCATTTTAGGGAAAGGGGATTTAAGAACAGAGGTGACTTGAGCTTTTCAAATATGATTCAAAATGTTTATATATTTAAAAAAATTTCCGTTCTCCTTCATGTAATAAGTATAAGTAATACTAATATGCCAGTGATGGGTAGGGCAAGATGCGCCCTAAGCACTTTACTTGATGGTTAGAGCACACTAAGCATAATTTACTATGCAATGCCATGCTTCCTTCCTCATGTATAAATTTCATGGTGAAAGTAGTAACTTTAATACATTGCAAGAAGTTTCAACGACTTCTGGTCACCCCATTTCCTGATGTAATTTCTGCCTGTAAATTAATTTCATGTCGATTGTTTGCTAGTTATGTACTGTTGTGACATTTGAAAAGTGTAAAAATGAAGAAAAAAATAAGTTAATTTAAAAATATTGCTGGTGAAAACTGCATGCTTTTATCTAAATTATAGTAAATGATGGAAACAGGAAGTGTATTGCGCCTTCTCATCGCCACAATAGCAAATTGAGCACCGGAAAGCTTTCAAAGCGCTCTACTCACCCCTTAATCACAAGTTTTCTAAGTTCTACAGTTCTTTTTGCAATTCAATAATATAACAAAAATAGAAGTCCCTTATTTTAAAATGCACTGTTGCTTCTGGAGGGGGTGCAGGACTTGTTAAAACAAATGGTAGGGGATGGGAGTATAGAAAAGTTTGGGAAACACTGGACTAGGGAGTAACTTTTTTTTGTTATACTTAATTTCTTATTGCTATTGACTTTACAGTATTGACTAAACAAAGAAAACAATACAAACGAATGTCTCAGAAAGAAACCTCTTTAATAAATAAAACTGGGGTAAAGATAATAAAAAATGGAGACAAAAAACCTTAGCTTATGTCATTTACGATGTCACACAGAGAAATGCAAAATCATTTATTCTATTAATGTATCTGTAACTGTCTTATCTGATCTAATGCTGTACCTTAAATTTAACAACCATTTCACATCAACAAATAGTAATAGATCAAAACATTAAGCTCAGCCTATCATTTGTCATTATCTTAAACAGAGACAGTTGAACACATCTAGGATAAACAGCACACATTTGTTGGCGTTTTATCTTACCCTTTTTGTGCATGTTCACAAAAAAGGTATCACTTCAACACACTATGATTAAATGTACCAGGGTGACCTTGGGGCATTTCTAATTCCTCATAATTTCAAAAAGTATTTTATAGAAGCCTATACTTACAAAAGTATTATTTTATCCTCAGTGAAGCCAGTCGTTACATTGTGGAAGTATTAGCTCCTGTTGCAGAAAATGATCGAGGCCAATGGCTGGACAGAATCATTGAAATAATTCAAAAGCAATCATGTAAATATAAAGTTGATTGAAAATGATTGCATATAGTATTTATTATGTGTACTGTTTGTAGGCCTACATACAATTCTTTGGATCTCTTACTTTTTAGCATATAAGTATTTCAAAGAATAAAAAATGAAATAGTTATAGAAATGTATATTATTGGAAATATATAATCATTAATTTTCTACCTACTACGTTCATAATGACATTTAATTAGTAATTTATTTTTTTGTACATGTATTAGGGTTAGAATGGATACCAAAATTAATATTGATGATAAAGTAAACATAAATATATATTATTTTATATACTGTGAATAATGCAACTATTCAATTTCTCTATTTGTTAAAAGTATCATCAGCTATGATTGGTAAAGAAATTTGTGAATCAGCTGTTCAGGAATGCAATAATGAACAAAATGATGACAGGTGCTTTATAATTTTTATAAATTTTTATAACACTTAATAATGTTGAAAAATAATATGAAAATTTTATAGATGCACATATTCTAGATAAAAAATATTTTTAAAATTGATTCTTTGTAATTAGCCACAATATTTGAATACCATTGTTTTAAGAAAAGTTTATAATATAAAGCATTTCAATTTAAGATATCATTTTGTTTAATAAGTAGATACATTATATTGTTCCCATTTCTTATACTTTTCAGTGATTCCATTTTCAATGTAATTGATGCTTTTTCTGTACCTCGATTCACGTATGTAAGGGAAAGAAAAAAGTTCATACCGTGAGTCTTCTTAAATATAGAGTTTGTTAAAATTTGATATATATATATATATATAATATAAATCATATGCCTTAATCATTATTATTAAGATACCTTTATTTAGAAAAAATGAAAAGGTCTATGTCCACTCATTCCCTAACTTTTAAAATTGTATGACTAAACTCATGAATTGTTTTTGCTGATTAATTAAGTCGTTAATATATTTTTAGAGATTCTAATTTGGACAAAGCAGCGCCAAGTTTACATGGGCCCCCATCTGATAAGGGTACAATGTTTAGAGATCGCTACACTGTATTGCACCAGGTTGGGCACAATTATCATTTTGAAACTCTAATTATTTAAATTAGCAATATTTATTATTTAACTTAACTGATTTGCACGTTCTCTGTTCTAAATTTGTTAAACCGTAATAATTACCTGCAACATGAATCATAAAAGGGCAATGCCTAATTTTTGTTTCTTTTGATGATTATAAATTCAGAGAACACTCAGAAATAAACTATTTACTCCTCCTGCCATTGGCTCAACAGATGCAGAAAGCAACACTTTTCAAGTACGTTTTCTCCTTTAAATATTTGATCTTTGTTTATGATAATAATATTTTCTGTCAGTTATATTCAACATAAGTTCAAAGTTAATTGAAAATAAAAAAGACAAAATCTTTAGTATATTTTGCTAAGATCTTAGAGACTATGTTTTAAAAAATATTTCCAAAATTATCTTTCTGAAATGTAAATATTTTAATAAATTCCACAGCTGAAGCCTGTTGAATATCTTGTCGGTAGTACATCCAAGTTAGGCAATGTCCTAGTATTAGGAATGCTAGTGCAGCTAAAAGAAGTAAGATTTAACATTTAGTTAATTTCTAATTTTATTCATGTAAATTTAAACAAAAATGAAATGGGATCTAAACATTAAGTATTTATCACAACATTAAAATGTAGCCCAGTGTATTAAATGGAAATCAGCCAGCTAATTACCTATTTCTTGATATCTTATTGCATTATAAATTACATATTTATTAAAATATTAACATAATTATTTCCAGGGTAAATGGTATCTAGAAGACCCGACAGGCCATGTGCAACTTGATTTCACTCAAGCTGTATCCTTAAGTATATTTTAAAAAGATACATTTCCTTCAGATAACTTTAATTATAACTTTTCTAACTTGTGCTCTTTCAAAGAGTTGACAGCATTTCAAAAAACAAACCAAACTTTCTGTAACAAGAGGATTCCAGTTTATAAACTTACACCACTCACATCAGCTATCATAAAGTAAGGCAATATTTTTTTATTCTGCTGTTAGCTAGCCCTGGTACCTAGCTTTTACGTAATGTTATGTTATGCCTGGTGTCTAGGGTATGAGAATCACTGTTTTTATGTTTGGTATGGAAAAGATGATAAGTCTAGAGATTATATGTCTCGCTATATCTATTGTCACTATTGTGTGAGATATTTGTGAAGTATTTGGGTGGAGGAAATGACGTGTTAGTTTTGTTATTGTTGTAGTGGATTGATGGTCGTTGTATGATATTCATGGTATAGCTTGTTTTGTGTGTTAAGGATTTCGGCGAGATGTATTGTTAAGGAAGTTCTTTGATTTGTTTAATGAATTGGATTGTCCATACAGTATACATTACTCCATCATGTTGTGGTGATGTATAAAAACTTATAGTGTGCAACAAGACATTCAGTGTTCGGTGTATTGCTATCAGTTTATGTGTGACGAAGTGAGAGACTATAATATCCAACAAGTAAGCATCTGACATCAAAGGTTAGATGAACACAAGATAGTAAGGTCTACATCTCGACACCAGACCAGGTGTTTATCCAATGTTTATCTTGACAAGCAGGGATAGCATTGTTGGAACCAAAAAGTTTAGTCGATTGGTCCATTTTGTCTTGAAGGCAGGACTTACGAAGGCAGGAGTAGCGTAATGTACTTTTTTTGATTTTGGTTTCAGAGGTGTCAAGGTCATATGATTAATCATTTCAAGTTTTAAAAAGATATTTCGAAAAAAAATTAAATGTATGTTTTGGTTTGTTACAAGGTTAGTGTTTTTATAACAAACAGTTTTCTTTGCAAACAAGACAATTATTCAAATATATTCCCTTCAACAAAAGATAAATACATATTTCTCGGTTACTGTCGTGATGTATGCTTATAATTATGCAGAACTTATTTTTTTACTTTGACACTGTCCGTTCTAATTTTCAAATTAATCTTTTCCCATTTATTTTCTTTTTGAATGTGTTTTTTTAAAAAGAAATATCCTATAATTACATACTAACAAATAAAAATCAAGCACAATCCTCAAAAATCTCTTGGATCAGTTCTATTTAAATTCCTATTTGACACATCAGGAAACTTCCTTACCTTTAAATGAACTCGGGACAGTAAGAGTCACTTTATGCATTTTGTTTATCTTAACACAATTTAGAAATTTCAGTCTGGATTATTCACTGAAAACTCCTTTGTATTAGCTGAGGGCTGGTATGAAGATGGAATTTTTTATGTTGAAGCTTTTGGGTTACCTCCACCTGAAGCATCTGAAACCACTAGGTAAGGAAGAAGTTTCCATTTATCTTTTTAATTTATTGATGGTGTATAGCGTAAATTAAACTGAAATTAAAAATGACTTTCTCATTGTTAAAAATATAATGTAGGTCATACTTCGGAAATATCAACTTTTTTGGTGGACCTTCTCCCATTCAAGTTAAGGCCTCCAACCGGTTAAGTCAGATTGAGGCAGAAAATACAGATGCTATGTTTGTGTTGATTTCAGACGTCTGGTTGGACAACAGCAGGGTGAGTTCTTTAAAAAATTCTTTTGCATGTCTTATAATTTTTCCTGTTACATTTTTACAATATGCATTTAAAAATTTTGTTTATGTACAGATTTGAATATGTCATAGGATCTTATCCATTGTGCACAATGCTTTTTTGTAAACAAAAGTTGGTTCAAAATGGAAAATTATTTGTCTTAATGAATTAAAAATACAACATTTCAATTTTGTTAAAGCTTAGAGAAAGTGCTGTGAATGAAAGAAAGTTTTGAAGTTAGAAATTCTTACATTCTATCAACTTTTTTTTGTTTACACAGGTCATGGAGAAATTGAATGTTTTATTCAAGGGTTACTCAGAGTTCCCTCCAACAGCATTTATCTGCTGTGGCAACTTTTTGTCATCTGCCAAAGTTTTAAGTCATTCTAAAACTTTAACAGGTTTGTAATTAGTTCTTAGTTTTATGTTTACTGAGCAGCCTATTAATTAAAGAATAATATCAATATTCAAATGGTAATATGTAAATTTTTTAAAAAGATTAAATGCGGCTATTTCATCATTACTTTAAAAAAAAATATGAATTCTCAAAACCATTGATTTCAGAAATTAAGAAAACGTATATTTTTAAAAAAGGATTATTGTTTATTTATCTATATGATGTGAACTACATTTTGAGGTAAGTTTTTTATTCTTTTCAGATTGTTTTCGTGATTTGGGTAATATGCTGTCAAATTACCCACAGATAGTTGCCTCAAGTCAAATGATATTTGTCCCAGGACCAAATGACCCAGGTCACTCTACAATCTTACCAAGGTCAATTTATTTTATATAGACTTTTTAATTAAGTGGTGACTTAAAGATTATAATCATTTTATATTTCAAAATAAAAAATTTTTTAAGCTGAGCAACAATTTATTAACGTGTCAAATTGAAAAAAAAAAAATTTCGCTGAATTTGTTACAAAATATAATTTAATAAAATTATTTATTCATTTTTGTTAGGCCAAATATTCCAAACTCAATTACTGAAGCCTTTCGGAAAAAGGTCCCTAATGCTATATTTACTTCAAACCCGTGTCGAATCCAATACTGCACACAGGAGATTGTTATATTCCGTGAGGACATCGTTACAAAACTTTGCAGGAACTGTGTCAAGTTTCCAAGTGATGGAAATGTCCCTCTGCATGTATTGAAATTTATTAATTATGAAATAAGTAATTAAGTATTTATGAGTTAAGCACTTTATTACTGAATACATTTAAATCCTCTTTTTATTTGAGATTCTGATATTTTTTATATTAATAAATCCCATGAAGATCTGAGATTTTTCAATTTAAGAATGGTTTATTGTTATTTTCAGTTTGCAAAATCCATAATAAGTCAAGCACATCTGTGTCCATTGCCACTACATGTTTGTCCAGTATATTGGGCTTATGACAGCAGTCTTCGGCTCTATCCACTGCCGGATGTTATTGTGACAGCTGACAGATATGATCCATTTACCACCAAAACAGTCTCTTCCACTGTTATTAACCCTGTAAGTAGTTACTGTATTGATGTTACTGTAACATTTTTTTTTTGTATGTACGTTGTGCCAGGCTTTTTCACTTAGTTGAATATGGAATGATTTGCTAAAGATCACTTATTTATGTCAATCACTTTATATGTTTAAGCCGTTGTAACAGAAGGGTTACGAAATATTCAAAGGAATCAGATTCTTCCTTATTTCTCAAATTCTAATGTTGGAACAAACTTCACAATTTTTTACATCACTCTGTAGTTTATTAAGAAATATTCTATAAATTAGATGGTTACATAAAATAACCATTATTTGACAAAATAACTGTTACATGACAAAATAACTGTTACATGACAAAATAACTGTTACATGACACCCTAAACACAAAGTGTTACGCACTGACTTGTATTGGGAGAAATTAATCTCCTATTTTAATTTTAATTGGCTCGTTGTAAACAGTGCCTAACAAAGGACGATACCATATAATCAACAATATTAAAGATACGACCCAAAACAGTTTCTAGTTACAATTAATTAAGATTTATTAAGTCTTAAGATAATTACAAAATAAAATAAAATAAAATTACAATCTTCAACTTACAGTATGGCAGATGTCGTACCGGTACACAGTTAATACAATTAGAAATAATGATGCCAATAAATAATGCGAAATAAACACATATAAGTAGGAGCACACAAATACACAAAGAATAAAACACGCCTCGTAATTGTTAAGAGAAACTATCTCCAAAAAAATCTCCCTCGTCGTGCCTGTCAATCCCTTATATATATGTAGAGTAAGATGCTTCGAGAAGGGCTTATGACGTGTTGTTTACATATCTCGGGTTAAGGAGTATATTCCAGAAATTACCCGAAAACAATCTACCCAATGCGTAATTGGAAGCCGATTGTAAACAAGCCACTTCAAAGACCTAAGCCACACCCCTTTGTGAACACAGCGTCTCATGCGGGGTCAATCAGAGGGCACACACGAGAAATATTATGTAAACAAGCTCTCTATAACACAAAGGCATTCATGTAAGTATGCCCCAAAAGCCCGGCTTTACAATAATGTCAAGAAACTTGATTTTGATTTTTGAAGCATTGAGAGTATCCAGCAGGAAGCGATCAATCACTTCAATGATATGAAAGGAGAATCTAAATATAAAATCATATTACATGTAATGTGTAGCATTATTTGGTTCAATCATGAAAAGATGGGGGATACAGAGCAGAAATGCCT
This sequence comes from Lymnaea stagnalis, assembly GCA_964033795.1. Lineage (NCBI taxonomy): Eukaryota > Metazoa > Mollusca > Gastropoda > Lymnaeidae > Lymnaea > Lymnaea stagnalis. Next base: position 230,898 of record CAXITT010000302.1, on the reverse strand, counting down.
TGTTTTTTTTCTAAAACATATTATTAATCATCAAATAAAATGAAAGTGATTATTAAATCATGCTTTTATAGCTGAAAATTAGTAGCAGAATTTTTTTACACTGAAAAGTGCAATAAGATTATGGATAACCTAATGGTAAAGCTAAATTATCTGCACAAGGTCTTTATAATACATTTTCCAATATTTAAAATATATATATAAATAATATATATATCGAGAGTTTCAAAGCTGCCCTGGCATCCACTAGGAGCCAATAGGGTAGCAGCATCGCTTCCCCAACTGTTGCACATATGCCAGTACATTGATTCAGCAACGAACCCTACCAGAACCAGAGTCAACACACAGCAGGCTAAATAAAAAATTTATTAAACAATAAATACTTCTCCACGGAACAGTTGCTAAATTTGGTCAAGTAGCTCTAAAAATATGATGGGATAATTTCAACATTAATACTAATTCAAATTTAGGTTAAATGGCATTAGTGACTGTACTCTTACATCTTTAAAAAATAAGAAAAAACATTTCATCACTTTTTTTCCTTAACTGGTAATTTACCGTTATTAAATGTCTTGTCAATTTTTTAATATTTTAAATTCTAATTTTGGTTGCATATTTTGTGTGGTTGTTCAAACCCATATTGAATCAACATAATGCAGTTCATTAGTTAATAAGTAAAGCATTTTAAAATGATTGTGTTCTTTGCATTATAACATGGTTACAAAATTGTTATGCTTGTTTTGCACTTGTCATGAAATACACTACAGCTTTACAATATTTGATCCCATTGCCAAAGAACCTGAGTTCACTTTATCAGAGTCCATGTAAACAAGGGTCAGAGTTCACTGAAATATGTTGAGGTAACCCCAGGGGCCAGTGCAGCCTCTTGTTTGTCTTGGCAGCTGTTTGTCCATGCATGCTGTGTCACAGTTGGGATTTTTAAAACAAATTTTGTGTTGTTGAACTTTAGTGAATTGGGATTCCTGTTAGCATGCCCTCAGAAATGGAGAAATACTTTGTCTCTTGGTTTTGTTATTGTTTTTTTTTATTAACTGAAACCTTCTTTATTGTATTGACATCTAAACTTTGTATAACTCACTTTTGTACAAAACTCTCTTGTTATTATTTCTTATTATCATCTATGTATAATTATATATATATAAATAAAAAATTACATATATTTACACACATATACATATTTATATATATATATATGATGATGATACCACGATTGTTGGCTTAATATCTGAAGGAGAAGGCCTATACCGTAACTTAATAAGCTTTATTAATTGGTGCGATGAAAATTTTCTCCAGTTGAATGTCTCAAAAACAAAAGAAATCATTGTAGATTTCAGGAGGGGGAAACACCTGATTACAGATCTCAACATAAAAAATCGAAATGTGGAGAAAGTGAAGGCGTACAAGTACTTAGGTGTCACCATTAATAATAAGCTAACATGGCATAAGCACGGCCAAATCCTGTATAAGAAATTCAACTAAAGACTGTTCTACCTCAAAAACTGTACAATTTTGGCATAAACAAGCAAGTCGTTAACTTATTCTACAGTGCAACTATTGGAAGCCTGCTGAATTTCAGTATTACCTGCTGGTGTGGAAATTCAACGTCTGATATTAAATACCGCATAAACCGACTAATCAAGAAAGCTAGAAACATAACACAAACTAAACATCCTTCACTTGAAGAACTATTTGAAGAAAGATGTTTTTGCAAAACTAAACACATTTTGGATGATACATCCCACCCTCTTCATCCTAGATACTTAGGATCGGGCCGTTCGGGACAAATTCTTTCCATCATGGCGAGGACTGACCGATATAAAAATTCTTTTGTTCCCCAATCTGTATGAATTTACCAGCGTGCTTCCTCTGAAGTCACACATCTGAATGAGAACTAATAAGTCCCCGATTTTGCTAAGAGAACTCACTGAATGGCTGTTTGAGATAATTTATTATAAATGTCTTGTGTTCAAATTGTTTTATTTTTGTGCTGAAAATGTATAATGCAATCAAAAAACATTTCCATTTTTTTGGATCAATAAAAGAATCATATCTTATATATATACACATACATACTTGATCATTCGTTCGTCCGTCAACATCGACTAGGACCAACTAGTCATCCATTTTGGGGGTGGGTCATGGTGAGTTCGTAGGAGGCTTGCCAGTCCGATCTGAAACATACACACACACATATATATACTAGAGACCGACCGAAAGTGATTTTCTGATTTCGGCCGAAGCCGAAAATAGGCCGAAAGTTTAAAATGATTTACGGCCGAAACCGAAAAAAGGCCGAAATTTTAAAAATGACTTTCGGCCGAAACCAAAAAAAGGCCGAAGATTAAAAATGAATTTCGGCCGAAACCGAAGCCGAAAATGAAATATTAAGATATTTTGAAATTCGTTTCCACATACATTCTGCATACATCGAAAATGATGTGGGAAAGTATAAATATTTACATTCTTTTATAACAAAAATTAGATAATCGTAAATATTAATAAATAAACATCTAATATAGGGGTCTCAAACTCGCGGCCCGCGAGCCATATGTGACCCGCAAGTCTATATTTTGCGGCCCGCAGAAAAGTTAAGTGTAAATGCGCCGGCCCGTTTCCCCCATTCTCATATCTATAACGTGACTCTCCGCGACGGTTTCAGTCGAATATCACCGACTAGTCTAATTCTGACTTTAAAAAAAAAATATTTCTACATATTTTTGTATGCCAGGTCTCTGGCAACAGTGAGTAGTTCTTGAGAACCCTTAATGATTTTATTGTTATTTATAAAGGTTGAGCAGATTGTAACAATTGTAATCGCTTTTTT
>CAXITT010000302.1:213770-226838 GCA_964033795.1 Lymnaea stagnalis | reverse complement strand
AAAGTCTAAGTCAATTTCGGCCGAAACCGAAGAAAAACCGAAAGTTAACTTTTCTCTTTCGGCCGAAACCGAAATTAAGCCGAAAGTTAACTTTTCAGTTTCGGCCGAAACCGAAACTTGGCCGAAAGTGATGAAATGGCCACTTTCGGCGCCGAAACCGAAGCCGAAATGAAATTCGGTCGGTCTCTAATATATACATATACGCTCACACTTATATAGCCAACAAATGCAATACTGAAATTTCCCCATCTTGAAAACATTTGTGCGATTGTCAACTGTGCAAAGCTTCAGCCACCTTGTGTTCCTAGTGGTAAAAAGGAAGATATTTTGGGAAGTTGTTAGCAATGGGTCTCTCAAAGTGAGCATATTCATAATTGAGCATTTTTTTTCACTCATACATAACTGGTTGTAAAGAGTTTTAAATAAGGTGTCAGAACAATACTGAGAGATTTAAAGAAGACAGCGCCAACTAATGCTGTTGTTCTTTCTATTGTTAGGAAACTTTGCTGTTCTAGCAAGGTTCTCTGTAAACTGTAAATGAAAGGTGAGTGTGACATTTGCGTGGTTACCACACATTCTAAAAAATTTGATGCTCTCCACTATGACCAAAAATGTTTCACAATAATGCATCATCCTGGCTTGCATATCAAGCTTTTTCCAATCTGTATCCTGTCAGAAAATGAACTTATGCACTTAATACAATCTGAAAAAGTATGTTATGTCATAGAATTTGTTGTGGCGAATGCATCACCTGCTGGAGAACTCATGCTTGATTCCCTTTTATCAAAACACTTACTGTTCGACCAGACTTCCTCCTCCGTTTACACAGTACACTACCAGAACAGTGAAATTTCATAACAATACACAGCCTGTCAACAGACTCATTAACATCACTGCCCAATATATTTTCCTTTACGCTACTGGGAACACTACATGGGGGCTGAAGCTCTGCACCGTGACAATGTGTGACGCTGTCAAGATGTTTGAGTAGTGCATTTTTGGCACATACTGTGTATATATATATATACATATATATACATATATATATTATATCTTTGTAATGATTTCTTGTAAAGAATAATATATTTAAAGAAGTAATTACTTTTTATTTGAACTCTATTATTGTCTTGCAAATTTGTGTGTACCGTTTGTTTTTTATTATTGCAAATTTATGTGTACTTGTATAATGACAGAAAAGTATATTGGTCTATCTAATTCTAAACAGTATAGAAAAATCTTCTTCTTAAAATTTGAAACCTTTAATCTACAGGTATTGAAGGGTTATATTTATATGCCAAATGCAGTGTGGGATCCAGTTTTTAAATTAAAGAGATTGCATAAAAGGGGGTTGACCAGTTCACAGCAGTCAAAAAAAAAAAAAATGTTATGTGATCAAGCTTTGACATTCCCAAAACCTCTGTCTGCAAATTTCCCTCTTCCTGCTCAGCTGGGTCTGTTTACATAAACTTTCACGGGAGATCATCAAGTGCATTTGCGTAGAAAGGAGGCTTCTTTTCAAAGTCTGTGCTCTTCTACTTTTTTTATTATGATAAAATTGACATGTAAATTATTGTAAACATTATGAAATAGTAAAATTTAATAATAATTATATAGTTTGTAATTAGATTTTTAAAAAAATCAGTTTTCATTGCTTAATCTGTTGCAGATAGGAATTATGCTACTTCCAAATTTTATTATTTATAGTATCTCTAGTGCATTGCAGGAATTAACAGTTCTTGAAATAATTTTTCTTTAATAAAAAAAGGAAAGCGAGTATCAAACTATATGAATCTGTTTGATTGGTAAGGGTCCCACTAATTACATTTAAAACTGAAAGTGACATATTATTAGTCATAATTCTCTGATAGCATCAGACCTACCACACACTGAGCTAAATGTGTATTTATACTGTCACAAAATTTAGGTTAAGTAGACTCATGACCTCATACATAGTTTCAGTTAAGCAGTAATTCCCGAATAAAGCTGATAACCCTCTTCTAAGATTGATCAAAGATGATTTGAAGAATGAACATTTTCATTTGTTAATATTAAAATATTCGGTTTCATTTCTTAACCTGTGACTATTTCATTTTCCTACCAATAGATTAGTTGTTACAAAGTTGTGTTGCTAGACTATTTACTACTAGTGCTAGTAGTTCTTCTCCATGATCATGTGACATGGAAGCACTAAAGTTGTGGCCAATTTTATTGACACGGCCCAGGGTCTCCTCTGTGACTCTGTTTCATGTTTGCCAGTAGTTTGATCAAGGCAAATATTTGCAAATATGCCAACAAACAGTGACCTGGAGAGTTCTTGTTCTTGGGTCTCATTGAAGCCAAGAGGATAAAACTGCTGAGGACTGGAAAGAAATTCAGTTGCCTGTTAAGTTTTTCTCATTGCCATCAGAGTGTAATTTTTCTGTTCAGTGCAGTTTAGCTCCAGTTGTTTTGAAAATTTAATTAAAATAAGGTTTAATTGAAATTTGAAGTTTGTGTGGTAGCTTGTAAAATTTTTAAAAAAGTTATTGAAAATGCTTCTTCACAATGGAGGATTCCATCCCCATCAGCCATATCTTAACTATATGGATCAGTCTTACTACCCTTACCACCAGAGCCTCCCTCAGGCAGTAGTGCCAGTTGATGACTTCTACAGAATGGTCAGAACTCCTTCCATACCATCTATACCTAACCACAATGCCACCATGTATTCAGGCTTTGAGCCCCACCAGACACAGTCCTATGGCTGTCCATGCCCGTCAACTCCACCTCAGCAGTCTTTTTTACATCAGATTCTGACCGGACAGGGATACAGAAATAATGCAACAGGACTTAATAATAATCAAATTAATAATCATAATAATAGACAAGTGTTAGATTCATCACGTCAATACTATTCATCATTTGCACAGTCAAGCTGTTGTTTTGGGAATTCAGTGAAACCATCAGGTTTTTCATCTATACAACAAGAAAACTAACTCTCTTTAACTGAGGTATAAATATAATGCAATACAACTTGTAAGTAAGATATTTCTTTTTATCAAATATAGAAATACTATTGTATGGAACTTCTTGATTATCCACGAAAAAAAAATCATTAAATTTTAGAAGTCCTCTGCTGTGTTTATGGCAAGGAGAATGTTATACTATATTTATTAACAAAGTCATTAAATACTTAAATTTGAGAAAATCAATGTCAATTGCAGGAGAAATAGTCTGAGGATTTTTTACGAAATGTAGTAATTTAAAAAAAGTTTTTATACATGATTAAGCTAGTTAACTGTATTTTAAATTCAATTAAACAATTTAAACAAACTGCTGGGTCATATAACAAAAACATATTATCAAGCATTATATATAGTTGTAATTTATTGTTTTAGGGCAATGGCTTTGAGATCCTTGATTTAGATTAGACCAGTGTTCTCAATATGTGTCACAAAAGTTTCACAGATATGTCACAAGATTTTGATATATAGTAATAAAATCAATAAAAATTATTTTTTTTCCACACTATTTTTAGAGGTTAAGAGAGTTCTGGGTTACTCCAACAGATTAAGCCCCCTGCCCTTTCCCCCTTACCCTACACTGTGTCACTCTTAAGAATTATACAAAAAAAAAAATTATCCCTGTTTTGAGAGACATCATTTGCGTCATAAAATTCATGATGTTAAGTACTGTTGATATGAATTGAAAAATACCAATAGAGCCATAGGTAATAAATAACAATGATGAGTTTATATGATCCCATTTTTTAGCTGTAACTTTGATTTGAGGCCCGCTTCTATTTTGAGTTAGATCTGCTTTTTTTTTTTTTTTTTTTTTTTTGTTTTATTTTTTTTTTTTTTTTTTTTTTTTCTGGCAATGAAAACCAAACCTCTGACATTCTCTTCAATGAACTTTGAGGAGAAAGTTTCAATAAATAATAAATTTTGAAGATGACAATTTATTCCATACAAAAAAAAAGGAAAAGTAATTCCACTAAAAGGTTGAACCATTATTATTTCAATATTAAAAAAATATTTTCATATCTCCTGCACATCCCTATCCCAGCTTACTAAAATATTGTAACTTACTTAGGAAGCCATATCAATTTACCTAGACATATATTATTTACTCTGCAGGGATCTTTTCTTCGCACAGACTTTGGATTTAAAGTATATTACCCAGCATCCAGACAAGTTCAAGATAGTCAAGTCATGGAAGAGGCTGATAGAATGCTAAACTCTTCTAGCATTCTACAGAACTCTGATACCACAACTCCTCCCACAAGAGAAAGTAGTTTTTCCATTTCACAGTTAATGCCAGTCAGTTAAAGATTGGTTGTTGTTGATAATGGTGTTTTTTATATTTGCATTGAAGCATCAAATTGGATTAAATTTAGTTATACAGTTTTCTGTCAAAATTTTCATCATGATTTAGAAAGCTATTTTTATTGATGTCGCCCCATCCCATCATCCTAAGAATGCATGAAATTTTTATTTTTTCTGTGAATTCACTTTGCAAAAATATAAAGCCAGTTTTTATCAAGACGAAGTAAAATAAGCTATGAATCCTCATTAGTTAGTTGTCCTTATATTTTATCAAGACGAAGTAAAATAAAGCTATGAGTCCGCATTAGTTAGTTTTCCTTATATTTTATCAAGACGAAGTAAAATAAGCTATGAATCCTCATTAGTTAGTTGTCCTTATATTTTATCAAGACGAAGTAAAATAAAGCTATGAATCCTCATTAGTTAGTTGTCCTTATATTTTATCAAGACAAAGTAAAATAAAGCTATGAATCCTCATTAGTTAGTTGTCCTTATATTTTATCAAGACAAAGTAAAATAAAGCTATGAGTCCTCATTAGATAGTTGTTCTCATATTTTATTAAGGAAAGTAGGATATCTTTTGTTTTACCCAGTATTTAAACATTGAAAATAATTGTGGCATAATAAAACTTAGTTTAAAAGACAGAATATGCTTTGAGAATGTGTCTCTAAATTTTTTTAGGGACCATCCATGTATTACGTATGCAATGATTGGGGGAGGGGTGCTTGTTGATTTTGTATATGGGTGAATATGGTTGGTATGGGTAGAAAGTGCATACATATATGCACAAATTCTGCTATAATTATGATATTCTGCAGTCCATAAATAGCCTATTTATAACTCTAAAAAAGCCACAATCTATCACCTTTCAGAGAAATCCAGGATCTGTCATTTTTCAAAGGTTATAAAATATCACTGCAATGTTTCTCAATTACCGTACTGTCACTTTGTGTTTTTACAAATTAACTGACTTGATATTGCTCTAGTAATAGTAATATTTAGTCCGTCATTCGCCTTTGTTTGTTTTCTTGCGTATGACTTAATTATTTTTGTTTAGCTAAGCCATACTTCAAATTAGCTGATTTATTTTTAAAAAAATGTAAGGACTGGCTAAAAATAAATATTTAGGTCATTAAGTGCCATCTGGTAGGAGCTTCTGCAAACAGTAATTACTCAAGTAAGTTGCTGGTTTGCACTCAGTCTGTTAGCTGTGTTCTGTCAATTGGATTGGAAGCAGAAATAAAATTAAGAATCATATTTCACTACACCCTTGGGAACCACTGGGTTGCACCAAAGAGACTGGAGAAAAGCCATTTGACTTTTTATAATGTAATTATTGTCTATAAATAAATTAACTTTTTTATGGGGGGGGGGGGGGGGAATTTTGACATTTTTTGTGCGTAATATATGGCTGGCTCTTTATCACAAGAAGCTATCATCAACTAAATAGCTATTGATGTTTCTTGAAGAATTCAAATAATTGATGAAATGTCTTATTGTGATATAAATTCAGCAGTTTGGTATGAATGGAAATCATGCATGTTTGTATTTATGATAACATGAAAATGTACAAAAATCTTAATTAAATGCTAATGGTGAATAATCAATATTTTTTTCAAATTTTTGTTTTGATTGATATAAAAAGTTGTTACTGGGCTAGATAGATTTAAATTTATATTTGAAATATGACATTAAATTTCAAATAAAACTGCAATTGCGTGGTAAAATAAGGTAACTTAAAATTTTAATACAGTTAATGTGCCTGCTCTTGGCTATATTTAGTTAAAAATGGTCAATGTCGGTTTCATTATTAGTCACTGCTACTGCTACCTGGGTAACCAAACATAGGCCATGTGAACCAGATTGGGATAGCTGGTGGGGGGCCAGATCTGGCCTTCAGGTCTTAGTTTGAGGATCCCTGGTCTGGGCAATTGATATAACAGTTTTAATTTTATAGATTTGGATTTAATTATAAATTTTCCAGACAGTTTTTGCTGTCCAAAGCTTTTTGGCTCAAACGTTGACTCTTTGTCCTTCAGGTTTTCCTATGCCGGTACGCTTTATATATTTCTTATTAAAGATTTTCCTCTAGTTCCTGCCCTTCCTATCTTACTGAACTTCTTACTGTCTATTCACCCCTTCGAAAGCTTTGTTCCCCCGCAGACACATGTATTCTTTCTGTTCCCAGAACACAGACTAAAACATATGGTTAACGATCTTTTTTCCTGTGCCTCAAAATAATGGAATTCTCTCCCATTACACAACTGCAACATAACGACCATCACAGCCTTCAGAAATGCCCTAAAGACCCATCTCTTCAAACTGTACTATACCACTCATTCTCATATCCCCCCTCCCCCATAAACAACGCTTGATTCTGCTGGGTGCTGTCCATGGCGAGACATAGATGGATAATACTTGGGTGGGTGAGGTCAAGCTTTTCACCAATTGTTTTTAAATGTATACGTTTCTGTAATTGCTAATTTTTTATGTGAAGCACAGTGAGCCTAGCCCTAGGCTGGGGTACTGCACTATATCAAACCACCTAATAATAACTAACAATAAAATGAAATGTTCTCCTGCATGATGGTTATGAGGGGATAAATAATTATATTAGTATTAGCTTAATAGCTTCAATAATTTTATATAAAAAATTTCAGATAAATCCTTAACAATTTTCCAGATTTAAAATATGTAAATTTAACTTTATAGAGTTGGAAACCCTTGCAGTGCAGCATGTTTATATTACAATTTGTTGTGATGAAATAAAATCATGGATTGGCCTAATAATTACTAATATCAATATTTAAGAAACTTAGAAAAAATTATATTTTGTCCAATGAAAGGAAAACTAAATTAATGAAAGAATCCCACTCCATAAATACTGAATACATTTAATTTTATTTGAACATCAACATTAGTTTTCATTCATTATTTTGAATCAAATATGATTGTATACAAATACTTCAAACAAATTAGCTCCAGATTTAAAAAAAAAAAATGTCTGTCTATGAAATCCAGACATAACAAAAATATCATAGCAGTGAAACAAAAATTAACACTCAAACTCAAGGGTACTATTTAAAAATAGACTCAATGTGACTACAAGGTCCAAATACATTTGCCAAGTATCTGGACAGAAACTTTAAGCAAATCATCATGAATAACCTCGCTACAGAGAGTAAAAAAAATTCATTTGTGGCCATCTCAATAGATAAATAAATGTTTTGAAATTGGACAGTTACTTTCAATTCTTGTTTGTTAACTTTCATTTTCATCAATATAAAAATCAGCATGAAATAAATGACGGGTGTAAATTTTAGGCTGGGGTTTTCTCTTCGTTGGATCATGTGAATATGTGCTGATGAGTTTCTGGTTGTCTTTAAACTGTTGAAGTTTTTTTATTTCATCAAGGCTGTCTTTTATAATCTGTGAAAGCAAAAATTAAAGCATGATCAAATTGTTATGATAATGACTCAGTATACAAATTTAGTAAATAATCAACTACCTAGACTTTTATTTTGTGACCCAGCAGTACAATCTTTCCATGATAAACCAAACATTCAGTGTTTGAGGAATGGACATTCCGGTCTCCTGTTGGCCGAAGAAACATGGTGTGGGAACATTAATAATATTGGGCATAAATCTCTAAAAATATACTGAAGCTTGAAATGAAAAGCATAACTAACCACCAATGTCAAACAAAAATTATTTTTAACCAAAATAAGATTTATCTTTCCTCTTTCCTAACAATCTCACAAATTACATGACATCCACCAAACCCCTAATTCCATTCCTCTTATTGTTTTCATGTAAGATTTATGTTTCTGGCGTATAGTAGTGGCGGGAAACCTGTTTTTCTAGATAGCTACAGTTATTGCAAATGACAAGTAAAATTCCCTACACACATAACTTATAAAAAGAGAGTACTTTTTTTCTACTAAACAGAAATTAAAAGAAAGAAAAATTCACAGCTTTATCATATTTCAACCATAATTTTTGTGTCAGATTTCTTTAAAAAGCTGCAAAAATGAAGGCTAAATTATAGATCATGGACCTCTTCCACACAGCATAAGCTAACCCAGTGGAATATTTTATGCAGTTTTTCCACATTGAATCTTATTCAAATGTTTGTTGGACTTAATTACGCTTTAAACTCAGAAAATTCACCAAAATTCTGCAGATCAGGATATCTCATTTGTTTAGTAATTAATTTATGCTTAACAAATTTTTTTTTTTTGCAAAGTAATTGCTGGGCTTGCGAAAAGGGCTCCGTCTTCTTGGCACTGATAGTTCAAAAAGAAGTTTTTCATTAAAATAAATAGGTAGTAAGAAATAACTTCAAAAGTAGATCTTTTAAAATCATTCGTGAGGCTTTAAAATCAAACAATTTAAAAGATAGAAGATAAAAGTCTCACAAAGTTTATCAATAATTAAAACTTTTTTTTCAATTCATAAGTAATGAGAAGATTCAAAGTTTTATTTTGTATTTCAAAATATATTAAATATTTTATACCTTGGCAAATGTATTCAAATTTTCTGGAATACTTCCATCTGTTGAGTTTCTAAGCTCATCTTGATACTGGTTAGAAAAGCATGGCCTCATAGATGAATTACTTTTGACACAAACACTACTCTGTGAAAATATTTTTTTTTAAAGGTATTGCAGATTTGATTTGAAAGATTAAACAATAAAAAAAATTGAAAAAGTAGTACATAAAGTAATTGTCTTTTTATCAGGTATATCACAAATAGAGTGGATTTCATTATCAAAGTAACCTATATCTCAAGGATGAATTTAATATACCTCATTCAACAAATATGGCTATTTCAAATTTTGATTACATAAATTATAAATTTAATGGTTGTATTCGTCATTTGTATAACATATGTTTAGAACAGTGGTTCTTAACCTGGGTTCAATCCAACCCCAGGGGTTCGGCGTGGGCCCAAAAAAAAAAAAGAGAACATAAATCTTATTTTATTTTTCCTATTAAGAAGGGTTCGGTGAATGCGCATATGAAACTGGTGGAGTTCGGTACCTCCAAAAAGGTTAAGAACCACTCGTATAGAGGAAACCTTTGAAATTGCTGCTCTTTGAAATTTCTGCTGTATTCCATTCATCCAAGACAACATTTACTCATGCTTCCTATAGCTTTTATACCAAATCAAAATACATTTCTCAATTTCTCTGTACACATTTCACTGCATCCTGAGGTGACTCAACAAAACACCACATTTTAAAAGTATTAAGTATTAGGGGTGTGCCGGATCCGTTTTTTCCAACCGGATCCGGATCCGGTTTTTCTTATGCGAAATCCGCCGGATCCGGATTCCGGTTTCTCCCGGATTCCGGATTTTGGTACTATTGGTAGATACTTCGGTAAGTCAAGGTGGACTACTACTTTTTGTGTATGGGAATTCGCAATCGGCGCCAAAAAATCCGAGTTTTTAATTTTCCGATGTGTGTGTCTATTTATTATTAAATTAGTACTTTCGATATATATTTGAGTTCCGTTCCATTTGGATAAGTGTCTTACGAGAGACGCCATGTTTCTACGCGTTCGCAGCAGGTTATGCAGCTCGCTCAACCTAATTTCGCCATGGGGTTGGCCACGCCCCCCTTTTTAATGGCGGAAGTTGACGATACTTAGGAAATATTAATTTATTATCACTATTTACATCAAAATAATTGATAACTTGTGTTTCAGAATGCATTTAAAGACATTTAAACTGGAATGTTTTAATTTGAGCTTTAACAACCCGGTAGAATCCATATTATAAATGATCAGAATTTACCGTGTGCAACACGTTGTCATTGGCAACCATTCACAGCCACTTGCATAACTGTATCGTAGTACTACCTCAGAGTTTCATTCATAAGAGTTTGCCGTGTGCAAAAACTATTAAACCATTGGTCAGGGAAAGCTTTAATTAATTATTCATGTGCCAAAGTTGAAAGTTTAAACTAAGTCTAAACAGTATTTTAGTGATAAGGCAGGGAATGCGTTGCCTTATATAAACTATATAGTCATTGCGCATGACGGGATTGGTGGAATGAGATCACAGAATGTGGAGATGCAGTCCATGTTAAAAAATGACAAACCAAGTCGTACTTTAAAAATTCATAACTTTAAAACTACAACAGCTAAAAATATGATTTTGGTGTTATAATTCTTTAAAAAATTACATCTTTTCAACTATGCCATTGGTTTATTTTTACAAAAAGTTTAAATTTTCTTATCAAAGTCCCTACACTATTGGCCACTATTAGCGGTGCTGACTCTAGCCTCTGGTATGTACGGAATATTAAACATTAAACAAGCTCAACGCACGAAACAATCGATTAATGTATCGTGATCGTGTGAAATTCGGGAAAGAGAATTACTTTTATTTCAGATTATGATCCGGTGAGTCACAAAATCTGGCAAATTCCGAAATCCGGTATATTCCGGATTCCGGAATCCGGTTGTTCCGGATACATGTAAATCCGGCGGAACCGGATTTCACCGGATAGTGCAAAATCCGGCGGAACCGGATTCCGGACCGGGGTCCGGCACACCCCTATTAAGTATAATATAACTTAAAAAGATTAAAAGATGTAGAGTGAATGTTTCATTGAGACAAAACAAAGAACAATTCGGCAAAAAGGCAATGAAACAAATATTCATATGCATAATTTGTACAGTAACACAGAATATTATCAACATAATTTTTTAAATGTGCAATACCAAAACCACATTTCCTAGTTTGCTGAAGAAGGTTTTAGCTTATGTGTTCAACAATTAAGTAAGTATACTTACATAATAATGAATTATTTTGCTAGTTACTTCCCTTGCTTTACCACGGCATCTTTGAGGTTGTCTTTTCCTCAATTTGGCAATCTTAACAACTACATCATCAAGTGCTGGGACTAAATTTTGTTCTAAATGTTTTTTCTTGCATACATCAAAGGGTTCAAAGGCTGAAGATATAAATGAATGAATTCACAACACATAAAAGTGTAAAAAGGCAGTTAACTTGTTTTTTTATACAGGGCTTAAGGGTACACTGAAGATTAAATTCAGGGGCTTATTAGAAAAAAACAAACAACAACAATCGGATAAAGCAGAGAATTGGCTTGGTGCCTTAGGGATATGTTTTCATAACATTTAGGGTTCAGGTTAGGTTTCGGGATAGGGCCTACATTTTTAATTGATAGGGTTCAGGTTAGTGGTTAGGTTTAGGGGGCTTCCATTATTTATGTCAACTAAATAGGGGAGAGGTAGGGGGTTGGAAATGTTTGACAGTTGTTAAAAGAGGGAGGGGGGTGCAGATTAGTTGACGCCAGCAATAATGTTTTTTCTATTAAAATTTTAATCTTAAAAATTGACTGGTTCTTACATAATTTTATACATTTTAATGAGTGTAAATAGTCATGCATATTTAGGCTTTTAGTTTTAACAATATAAGAGATATTTAATGTGTGTCTGTCTATGCACTGCAGATGGCTGGTCAGAATGTTAGCACACTTTGTTAGTGCAAGAGAAGTCAAAAGTTGGCATCGCTTCACCTGAAATTTTTCTCTTAATCCCCTCCCTAAAATGATTAACACATCTAAGTACACGAAGTTCAATTTTTTTTTTGAAAAAGCACCAACTTATAATATAACAACTATACCAACTCAAAGACAGAGAGAGCTTATGGCTATGGGCATTATGGCAACTATTGCTCACACAGAAAATGCTTCGATTTTAAGTGCTAAATGGTTAGATGAGGATGATGTTGATTTGTCTGGTATATCACTTCCGCAAGATGAAAATGGTAAATCAGCTACTATAGACTATGCCCATCAGGGTCATCATTTTAAATAAAACCAGCAAAAATCGGGGCTGGGGGGAGAAAATGCCCCCTGCCCTACCAAATGATGTCCCTAATGCCCATTGTTACGATACAGCAACACCTGGCTACTCCATGGGAAGATAATGGTAGCTACAAACTATACTATAATTGTCAGCTATACTGACAATAATCATATTTATAATTCCACAAACAATTATATTTAGTATTTAACAAACTTTTAATTGATTCAGCATTATAAAATTTAACTGTAAAAACTTTTAACTTGCTGATTAACATAGATAGTACATAGCATAATGTATAACCTATGCCATAATCTAGTTAAGTTATAGTCATATTAGAAAGATAGCATTGACAGTAACAAAATTTAAGTTACCGGTACTTAGTTAACTTAGGGGCCATCCATAAATTACGTCATGCGTCTAGGGGGGATGCATCCATAATTGATGTCACACTATTTTGATCATTCTTACCCCCAAATCAATACTAACTAATTCTATTATCAGAAATCGTAAAAAATAAATAAAATGAAACACTTCATCACAAATATGTCATGGTCACTTAAACTATATTATTTAATTATACAGTGTATCACATCACCATGCGCTCAATCGCTATATCAAGTCAAGACCTTCACACGCATCCCCTTATTACTTCAACAACTATACGTACAACAGACCTGTTTACTCTTACAATTTTGGTGTACATGTACGATTTTCAGGTGTATACATTATATACTGTATGCATGGGCGCCCGCAGGTAGGGGCAAGGGGGCGCACTTGCCCCCCCCCCCCCCCATGGATTGGTTGGATAAAAAAATTTTTAGACAAAAAAATTATTAAAGTAAAGAGAAAATAAAGAGAAAGTAACTAAGCTGATGTCCTGTCCGTTCGTTCACCATACAAATATGCTACAGTAAAT
>CAXITT010000302.1:199306-211254 GCA_964033795.1 Lymnaea stagnalis | reverse complement strand
TTCTGAGAGAGTTGCATTGGCTGCCGGTGCGTGCTCGCATAGAGTACAAAATCGCAACTTTGTGCTACCGCTGCTTACATGACCTGGCGCCGTCCTACCTGAAAGAGCTGCTGACGCCTTATGTACCCAGTAGAGAGCTCCGCTCATCCGATAGTGGCAAACTCTCGACACCACGTGTTTGCCTTGAGACTTATGGAAAGCGCACTTTCGCATTTGCTGGTCCAACAATTTGGAACGCCCTTCCTGTCGATCTTAGAAACAACCAGACACTGGAGTCCTTTAAAACAGATCTAAAGACACATCTATTTCGCAAATACCTTCTGGGATGATTGTCTACCTTATTTTCCATGTGTTGCTGTGTTGCTTAGTGTTGAAATGGCCAGAAAGACTTTGATATTGTATGCTTGTAATTAGTTTTTGTAGTGTTGTGTTTGTTTTAAATGTGGTGAATTATAGATTGTTTTTTGTTGACTTTGTACCGCGCTTCGAGCCTTTGGGGATGAAGCGTGTTTTTTTTAAATGAACTTTATTATTATTATTATTATTATTTATTTCTCTTATTTTAACTTACATTTATTAATTTAAGTAATTAACTACCTTGCAATTAGGCCCTCATTAATTAAAATTCCCTTCTCCTGCAGCCTATTTAGGGCTATCCATTAATGACGGCATGTAGTTTTTGCTGATTTTCCAAAACCCTCTTCCCATAGTAAACCTTTATTCATAAAATTTAAATTCCCTCATATCACATTGTCATAAATTCATGCCCTCTCCCCGCTTTAATGGATGTCTCCTAACTAAGGGCCTTAGTAATATTAGTTGTTAACATTATTACTGTAACTGTAATCTATAATTTGTGAAAAGTATGGTAGTGTGGTTCAGTCCCTTTTAAAGTTTAAAGATTTGCTCCATTAGCATGACTTAACAGTTTTTTTATTTTAAAATTTAATTATGCGAGGTAATTTGAGCTGATAAGCCAAAATCTAAATTTTAACATAATGCATTTATTCAATAGCTTTTACAAAATGAAAATAAATGATATTACAAAAAAAAAACAATTTAGTAACAAAATATAACACATTAAAAAAAATTCTGATCATACATATTTGCAGGATTTTTGTGCATGCACTGACTTATATATCTTGTTCAAAATGGTCTTAGATGATTGACCATTGGGTGCATTGATAGACTAATGAATCTCTTTAAAACCAATTATAACTAAATCGTAATAAATGTTTAATTTATGCTAATCTCTTTGTAATAATAATTGTTTCTATTTTATATCAAAGGATTATGAGTTCAAAAGATTAGCCCTTTTTCATGACAAAACCAAATAGAAACAAGTTTGGAAAGGAGCCAATTGATTATGCATTGGTCAAAACTGATACACATGAAAAAAACTTAAGATCTAAAACTAAAGGTAAACACATTTTTTATATAACATCAATTGAATTCGAAGTTAATGGAAATCGTGTCTTGGGCTACGTTTCCTTTAAGTTGCGCAGCTAGCTCACAGGCGCAGCGCAGCAGTTTTGATTATCCGCACAGCAAATTTCCATGTAAATGTGTGTTTGTGGGCTGTAAAATTTTGCACACAAAAAATTGATGCTGTAAAACTTTGCACACAACTGTATGATTTTGCACACAAACCAGCAAACTTTTGAGGGAACATTGGTCTTGGGATATTTTACTTATCATTTTCTATTGCAGAGATAAGTGATTATAAATTTTAAATTTTAATATGTTATTAAAATATTCCTATTAAAAACATACACATATATTTATTAATACATAATGAATTACCGTACATAACATAACTTGTTATTTTTAAAGTTACTTTTGCAATTAGATTTCTTAAATGCCAGAAACAGCCTTTATTATAATTTGTAACTTTTGACGTAATATTTATTCAATCTGAATGACATGTTCCAAATTGTTCTTAATGTCAGTTCTATGCTTGCTGAAATAAAAGAGCTATAGGAAGACCTCTTTTAATTAAAATAAATTAAAATCATACTTTTTTTAAATACAGACAACAAAAAAAATGAATTCAATAAAAAATAAAACTGTATTGACATCACAAGATTGAGTTTGTATTTCTTTTTCAGGCGTCAAATCCAATTTAAAAAATAAGCAAGGGAAGTTAAAAAAAGACAATAGTAAGAAGAAGAAAATGTTAAAGTCTTCGGTAGATACATTTTTAGTTAGAAAGGATTCCCTCACTTCAAATGCCTCTGAAACATCATCAGATTTAGAGAAAAAACAATGTGACATGTGTAAATTATCTTACTCCTCTGGAAAGGTGAGTTGGTTTGACTGAAACATTAAATTATCATATATCAGGTGCTTTTGAGAAACATTTAAAAGAAAATTAAATCATAAAATAACAACATTCCAGATATTATATGTTCCGCATTGTGAAACGCTCACCAATTCAATTTAGTCAATGCTTTAAAAAGTATTGTGTATTTTGCAGGAATTAATAGAACATCTATTATCCTTAATGCACCACACGAAAATGGAGGACAAAGAGACGTAAGTGAATTATATTTTATAAATGAGTCTTTGGAGTCCTTTTGTACATATTATATTGACGTCTTTATGTCGATCATTTATACAATTCTTGATTCTACGTACCTTTTCTTTAACGATTATTAAAGTTAAATATGTTTTTGAAATAGTTAAGGTTACCCAGTATAAATTAATAATTATACTGTTTTTTTCTCTCTCCCAAACTGTAGGAATCCAGTCCATAAATGTACCTTGTGTGTTGTTACTTGTAAGACTATGTCAGACTATCGCATGCATATTGGCACAGACAGGCATCAGAGCAAGCTTGCAATCCTCAAAGGAGGAGAAGAAGTGGATGAAAGAGACAACAATAAAAACAAAGGGTATTTGGATAGGAAACATCCTTTTCTTCTCTAAAACAATTTAAATTGTCAATAACTATTTAAGTTCAGCAGATTTTAGCACTCCATCAATATTCAAACTGTTAGTTTTCTTTTAACATCTTGTATTAAGTATGAATATTTATATATATTTAATGAACTCATTTGTACAATTTTTAAAACACAACTTAAACACTTTAAAGAATATCATTCTGAAAATAAACCCTGCTCTTCCTAATTTCATTGTTACTGAACATTGGATATGTAGCTGAATCCACTTTTTAAACTTGAATTTTTAAACTACATCATTTCCAATTCTATTGTTCTACTCAACTAAACTACTATGACAAACACTTTACAGATCTTTTGGTGTAAAATTTGAATTAATGAAATAATTTAATTTATTTTCCATATAATAATAAATAAATTGATTGTTTATTTATTAGCACTAATTAATATGGGTATCCCTAATTTCTAATATATTTTAATAAATGATTTTATTTAAGACTGAAGCATGATCTGCAAGCAGGTCCTGCATTTCCACACTACAGTACCTACAAAAACTGGCATGTTCATAGAGGATCAACAGCAAATAACTTATCAGGTCCAGGCAGGTACAACAGAATGCATCAGTCAACTTATTATGGATACCGGAGTGCCAATCCAGCCTTCCGGCAAAAACACGATTATAATTTTCATTTTTTGGAAGGCGATGACAAGGAGACAGAAAGGAATTCATACAATAGAGATAGAATATCACAGCAAGAGAGGAGAGGAGTTGGAATTTATCAGATTGATCGAAGACCTTGGAGAAAGGAAGATCGTCCTGTATTTGAACCCTGGGGCTCAGGTTTATATAGCGGTTCTAATGAGAGTCATCAGCGTAGCAACTTTCATCATGTTCACAAAGGTCATGGTGATAATGGGCCTTCTGATTACAATGTTAATTCTGAAGACATCACAACGGATGACTGGGATGAACATTCTTTCCAGCAGAAGGAGAAATTCTTGGCCGGTATTGAAGATTCTTATCCTGTAAAAAACCAAGGTGGGCACTTGAAGTCAGATTCAAATCAAAGTCCCGGTCACTTTGAATGTGGGAGGAGTTCCAGACCAGAGGAATCAGTTGGACGAGAGAGAAAAAGACCACGCCACGGAGATGACATTCAAGAGCTTTTACCCAAATCTTCAAAGTCGGCTGCCATTTCTTCTGATGAAAATATTCCTGTTAGAGATGCTCCCAAAAAAACTTTAACATTTCAAAGAGTCGACAAAAACAACTTAAGAGATTCAAGCCATTTATCAACTGATAATAGTAACATATCAAGAGATTCTATTAAGTTGTTAAGAGATTCTGGTAAGTTATCAAGAGATCCAAGCAATGTCTCAAGAGATCCAAGCAATGTCTCAAGAGATCCAAGCCATGTCTCAAGAGATCCAAGCAAGGTCTCAAGAGATTCAAGCAATATCTCAAGAGACCTAAGCAATGTCTCAAGAGACCTAAGCAATGTCTCAAGAGATTCAAGCAATGTCTCAAGAGATTCAATCAATGCTTTAGGACATCCAAGCAATGTCTCAAGAGACACTAACAGCATATCAAGAGAGACTAGCAGCGTATCAAGAGACACTAGCGGCGTATCAAGAGACACTAGTGGCATATCAAGAGACACTAGCAGAATATCAAGAGATTCTAACAACCTCTCAAGAGAGCCCAGCAGCTTATCAAGAAATCCAAGCAATCTCTCAAGGGATGCTTCTAGCTTACCAAAAGAGCCAAGTAAATTATCAAATGATAATAGTAACTCACAAGCAATATCACTGACCCCCGCCACCGATTCTAGCGATGCCATGCGCATGTCTTCCATTGATGATGCAAGTAACAATGTTTTGGAAAGAGCTGAACGTTTGTGCAAAGAGCTGCGAGAGAAAAGAGAAGCATCCCAAGCTGAGAAAGATCTTTTAATCCAGCGACAGGACAGGGAGGTGTTAAATAAAAAAATGAATGACCTGAATAAAAAACAACAGTCTTATTTAAAAGGTCACCTGAAAGACTCTAAAGAATCTGTGCTCGCGAAGAACTCTAAAGAATCTGTGCTCGCGAAGAACTCTAAAGAATCTGTGCTCGCGAAGAACTCTAAAGAATCTGTGCTCGCTAAGAACTCTAAAGAATCTGTGCTCGCTAAGAACTCTAAAGAATCTGTGCTCGCAAAGAACTCAGACTCTGTCCTGAGCTCAGCTTCGACTGTACATTCCAAGCTCAAAGATCAATCATCTTCTTTGACATACGCTGTTCAAAGAGCAAACAAAATGACAGAAGAACTAAAAAATGCTTCAGGTAAGAATCGTCAAGAGAGATCTCAGACTAGTCCAAACCTTGGCTATGAACTATCAGATAAGGAACTGGGTGGATTTGAGCATGGGAAACCAGCAGACGACATCCACACAGCACCAAAACCTCTCCCAAAGCCAATCGTAATCTCCAAAGATAGTCTCCAGAAGATGGTCAATGCACCAAGGTCAAGGTAAGATAGGTTTTCTTTCTTTATTTCATACCAAGGTCTAACAATCTATATTTTAATCTTTTAAGTGTAAAAAAAAAAGTTGTCAGTGAGTCGCAACTGAAAGGTTGGGTGGTCAGTGAGTCGCAACTGAAAGGTTGGGTGGTTGGGCAAACAGTTTGTATTTTTCCCTAGTGTCCTCTTAAAGCAGTGTTTCTCAACCTGTGGGTCGCAACCCCTTTGGGGGTTGAACGACCCTTTCAGAGGGGCCGTCTAAGACCATTGGAAAACACATATCCTCTACAGTTATGAAGCAGCAACGATAACAATTTTGTAGTTAGGGGTCGCCACAACACGAGGAGCTGTGTTATAGGGTCGCAGCATTAGGAAGGTTGAGAACCACTGTCTTAAAGAAACTTAAGTTTTTTACAAACAGTTAAATGTTTCACATTTGTAATGATTGTGAATGATCAAGGAAGATACAATATTATTGCTTTTAACAAAATTCTGAGACAATATTTCAGCAGTTTTTAAAATGTAGGCAAATTTTGTTTAAAACAGGAAGGAAAAGGCTTTAAAACTTGGATGCGGCTATTCGGACCCGTTGAGAGTTTGGGTTTATTAAAAAATATTTAAAAACTATTGTAGGGTTTGTAGACAAAATTTGATATCAAATGAAAGATAATTAAATAAACTATATGTTTGTAAACTTACTTCTTCAGTTCAACTAAAATAAACTACCACAAATGACATCCGAATAGAATTTAGTCAAAATGGAACCGGAAACCCATCGCCGCTGTTCGGACATGGGTCCCATTAGACTCAAGCTATTCGGATGTCATTTGTGGTAGTTTATTTTTACAACATAACAATAATATTTTATTTTAAATTTTAATCCCAACCTCTCATTTCGCGGACCCGGGTCCGAATAGCCACTTCGTTAAAACTTATGATGTTAAACGATAACCGGCAGCCCGGTTATTGCTTTTAAAACCAATAAAGAAAGACTTAAAAAGTAATAAACATTCATTATAATGTATATAATGGGTACTTGCTTCACAAGACGAACCGCAGCCAACTTTAAAAAAAAAAAAAATGACTGCCTGTTAGAATGAAATACTTTCTCACTTTGTCTTTCCAAGTGGGTAATTAGCTCAAGGCTATAGGCTTAGATATCATTGAACTATGGGTACTCTGCTCAAGACTATAGGCTTAGATATCATTGAAAAATGGGTGCTTTGCTCAAGACTATATATAGGCTTAGATCTATCATTGAACAATGGGTTCTTGCTCAAGGCTATAGGCTTAGCTATCATTGAACAGGTTTGCACAGATGCAGATAACATTGCAGCAGTGTGGCCACTGATTATAAAATAGGCCATTTGCTGGTACTAAACTGTAGCAAAATGTCATTTGCATTTAAACTAAATCTTTTGATCTTATAAAATATGTCAATCTGACCTTTTTATGTAGAACAGTTGGAAACACATAGTCAAAACCAATAACCAGTTACAACCTGATTCCTATAACCAATAACTAGTTTACAACCTGATTCCTATAACCAATAACTAGTTTACAACCTGATTCCTATAACCAATAACTAGTTTACAACCTGATTCCTATAACCAATAACTGGTTTAGCAAAAAAACTGATATTAACATCCCCACTCATAACATGTTTAAAAATAAATTAATATTTGATCAAACACTTCACAAAAAGACTAGAAAGACTATTGCTGACCTGTTTACTCTTTTGATTTTGGTGTACAATGTACGATTTTGAGGTGTATACATTATATATGCTGTATTTTTTTTTTTTTTTACTATTAAGATAATGTATTGAACGATTTTGTGATGATGTACAATTTCAAGAGTTTGAGGGTAAACAGGTCTGCTATTGAATCTTGGGATTTCTAAAATGACTTTGCCTTAACATTGACAGAGCTGAACGACTGCAGCTAGCCAAACTGCTTCATTCACGAGAGGAACACAAGGGTACCCCTACGACTACCACAAGAACCAGTCTACAGCTTGGAGGCCTGTATGACACAGGTGAATGTTACCAGGAGAGTAACCTAGAGAGCAATGAAGACACCACCACTATTAAACTGGAAGATCTTACTGATGCTGTTCGCAAACAGATCTTAGATTTGATTGGTGGAGAATTGGTGTTGGGTACTCAGGCGGAACTCGGACCAAGAACAAAGTCTGATGTCGATAAGAGTTCTTTTGTTCTTTCAGATGAGAACATTGACAAAAGCAAGAAAAAGAAAAAATCAAAAGTGAAAAATAGCAAAAATGATATTGCAGAGGTAACTGACGGTGTTCCAAAACCTAAGAGAAAAAAAAGTATATCTAAAACTTTGGTTCCAGATAATACTACATCTTCAGCTGGAAGGCCTGTCAACAATCAACGTGGGGCAGAACGCCTGGAGAAGGAAATAATGTTTAAGAGCACATCTAATCATATCAAGGTCAATGCCACCAGAGCGGCCACTCACTCAACTAATTCTTCTCGTTTTGAGTTGAATAGGAAATCCACAATGTTAAAAAAATATCCAGACGTTGATCGTGACAATGAAAACTTATCAGCAGTTGATTCTCGCCAGAAAGTTGCATCTTCCAAGAGAGCAATTGCTCTGGACTCTGACAGTGACTTGGAAATACTTGCCTCAACAGACAGTGACTTGGAAATACTTGTCTCAACAGACAGAGCTGCAATGAAGAGCTCAAATGGGAAATTGTTAGGGGAAAAAGAAACCATATCTAGACGCTCGCCAGAAAGCATCGGGAAAAATGCTGCCTCTGTCGGTACTCGATCATCAATGCCCACTTGTGTGGAGCTAAATGAAGTGTGGTCTGCTGGCAATGATAAGAGAACATCTAGAGAAAGCAAGTCTCAGCTCACTAGTGAAAGCATGTCTCAGCTCACTGGCAAGTCTCTGCTCACTAGTGAAAGCATGTCTCAGCTCACTGGCAAGTCTCTGCTCACTGGCAAGTCTCAGCTCACTAGTGAAAGCATGTCTCAGCACACTGGCAAGTCTCTGCTCACTAGTGAAGGCATGTCTCAGCTCACTGGCAAGTCTCTGCTCACTAGTGAAAGCATTTCTCAGCTCACTGGCAAGTCTCTGCTCACTAGTGAAAGCATGTCTAAGCTAACTGGCAAGTCTCAGCTCACTAATGAAAGCATGTCTCAGCTCACTGGCAAGTCACAGCTCACCAGTGAAAATGTCATGCAAAAGTTTCCTACCATCATGAACTTTCACAGACCTGAAACTGATCTGGAGCAGGCTAGCTCCCCTTTGACTCAAGCCACATCATCTCCACTTCCTTGTGGACCTATGTTGTCACCTCGTCATCAGACCATCATATCATCGCTCCCCCTTCATCAAGCACCTGTACCGTCCAACTCCCAGCAACCCCATCCGTCGGTGAGGCTAACTTTACCTCCTAGTGCCTGGCTAGAAGAGCGGCTGTCTTCCAACCTAAGTGATACACAGACCACCATCCTACCAATGCCAGAGTCCGGCTCTGAACAACTTGATGCATCCCCCAAGCCATTAATTGCATACATGCCCATGTTCAAATCAGATTCCATCTCAGCCGAGGTCAAAGATCTTGGCAACTGTATTTCTGAGGAATCTTCCACATGTACTGATCGGCTCCTGAATGACATTGGCAATGAGAGGCTCTCTGGAGAAAGCCAAACAGGCGTAGGGCTGACTGCTTTTCAAGGTGAGTACTCCAAATCTGTGTGTCATGAGCTGTATGCTTTTAGACTGTAGCTAAGGATTTACCAAAGCTCATCATCTATGAAAGAACATAAGAAAATAGAGTGTCAAAAGTAGTATATGAGATTAGAGTCAGTTAATGATATAACTATGTTATGAAGAAAAATGCTACTGTAAAACTAAACAAATTTTGGATGATACGTCCCACCTCGTTCATCACAGATACTTAAGATCAGGACAAATTCTTTCTCTTAAGGTGAGGACTGAAAGATATAAAAATTAGTTTGGCCCACAATCTGTACAAATTTACCAGCTTGCTCCCCCAGAGGTCACAAAATCTAAATGATCACTAATTAAGTCCCTTATTATGACATAGGGAGTCCACTGATTGGCTGTTTGATATGCTAGAGAAATAATTGAATTCAGTTGTCTTGTGTTTAAATTGTTTTAGTGGGATAATGTTGACTTTATTAAGTTATATATTTATTTATCTGCTGAAAATGTAGATGTACAATGCAATGAAAAAACTTTTCCATTTATTTGGATCAATAAAAGAATCTTATCTTAATCAATTGTGTTTGTTGTATAAGATTCTTTACACCTGTGATGGGTTTAGTTGCAGTTTTTGAATATCTAAATTTTATCATCTGAGCTGTGATGCTCATAATTTGAATGATTGAAGTTTCAGTTATTGTGGACTTAAGGTTTGACGCTCTTCATGCAAAAGAAAACTGATAGTTACAGTGACTGTGGACTTACGGCCCAATGCTTTTCATACAAGAGAAAACGGATTTCAATGAGTCACACCAAAATGTACTGGAAATACTTTTGCTATTTTCAGGAGAGTCAACATCTCAAGCTGTGTTGGAGTTGCTCAGTCTGTCCGAAAGGGAAGAAGAGGTCAAGCAGGAAATGATGAACATGGACCTAAGATTGACCAGGCTTCACAAGTTACTGGAGCAGGCGGTCGTACAGATCAACAAGTGTACAGAACGAAGGACCCAGGTAAGTGAATCAAATAAGGACCTATTTCATTTCTACAAAAAGTTTAAGATATTGGATTTTTGTAGAAGTGTTTATCTCCTTAGACATGTCTGTCTGTCAACATGAGGAATAAAGTATTGTATTTAATTTTAAACTTGGACAAAAATCTGGTCATTTAGTTTGTACTGCTTTTAATGTCTGCTTAAATTGCAGTTATTGTAAAGGAATGATCCCTGGAAAATATCAAAAAATTTTTTTTTGCTATTTTATTGAAGCTTCTGGGAGAAAGTCAAGAGATTTCTAACAAAAGAATGACTTTGTTAAGAGGTTTGTACAACTTTGATAGGTTTCTTTCTTGTTACAACTTTTATAGGTTTCTTTCTTGTTACAACTTTTATAGGTTTCTTTTTTGTTACAACTTTTATAGGTTTCTTTCTTGTTACAACTTTTACAGGTTTCTTTCTTGTTACAACTTTTACAGGTTTCTTTCTTGTTACAACTTTTATAGGTTTCTTTCTTGTTACAACTTTGATAGGTTTCTTTCTTGTAAAACTTTTATAGATTTCTTTTTTGTAAAACTTTTATAGATGTCTTTTTTGTAAAACTTTTATAGATTTCTTTTTTGTAAAACTTTGATAGTTTTCTTTCTTATTACAACTTTTATAGGTTTCTTTCTTATTACAACTTTTATAGGTTTGTTTCTTAACCATTAAAAAGTCTTACTTTTAAAAATTTTCCCTGCTTTTAAAAAATTAGGATTTACATCTTAAGAATGTACTTTGATAAAAAAGATCTTGATGAGACTTATGTAATGGTATTACTTCTAAATTACTCACATAGAAACAGCTGCTGTCAAACAGAAAGACAAAACTGGCAGGCATTGGGCAGGCAGCACAGAAGTTCTTTCAGAGATGAACAGAAACCAATCTGCTTGTGCGCCTGAAGAAATTACAGGCAGTAAGTCTTCCACTGCTACAACCACAACACTTTCATCCACTCAAAACATCTATGGGGAATCTAATGTGATTGTTGGAACAACCTTGTCTAGAGCTGATTGGCTGGCAAAATTTTCATCCTTCCTTCCTCCTGATACAGCCGGGAAAAGAAATAATGTCTCGGGATCAGAGCACCTGTCTGAGATTCCACCTGTGAATCTTCCAGATAGAGACACAATGAATGTTGGCCTGAACCATCTCAGAGACGTTGAGATGACCAATGATGATGACAATAACTCCACTCCTATAGACACAAATTCTCCAGCCACTGCATCATTGACCAGAGCACAAAATGGAATGCAGGGAGAGGAAAACACAGCCAATCTCCCAGCCCCAGGGGGAGTCACCAACAGTCTTTTCTCTGGCCCAATTTTGTACCTAGGAAGTTTCAGGAGTCCCGAAGCACCTGTAAGTATTTTATTGTTGGATCTGGCAATTAAGCATTTTCTTTCTAACAACACAAAATGAAATCACTATAAAGCTCATAGTTTTATCAATGTAATCTACATATTGCTTTGTTATAAGATCAGACATAAGTTAAACATCGGATAGAACAAGATTTTGTTTTTTAAAGAATCAATTTTTTTTCATTCATATTAAGAAGAAAAGTTGTGAATTATTTGTGACACGTTTGTGCTGTTGTTACAAGCACTTTGTTACAATGGTGGCCACTGCCTGATATGCTGCCTTTGTGTTACAATGGTGGCCACTGCCTGATGTGCTGCCTTTGTGTTACAATGGTGGCCACTGCCTGATATGCTGCCTTTGTGTTACAATGGTGGCCACTGCCTGATACGCTGCCTTTGTGTTACAATGGTGGCCACTGCCTGATACGCTGCCTTTGTGTTA
>CAXITT010000302.1:163831-199296 GCA_964033795.1 Lymnaea stagnalis | reverse complement strand
ACAGCTGGGGAGGAGAGAAATTTTAAATATTTATGGATCAAAACTCAGATTGATATTTGTCAATGATCAAATTGATACAATGACCCTAAAGACAGCTGGGGAGGAGAGAAATTTTAAATATTTATGGATCAAAACTCAGATTGATATTTGTCAATGATCAAATTGATACAATGACCCTAAAGACAGCTGGGGAGGAGAGAAATTTTAAATATTTATGGATCAAAACACAGATTGATATTTGTCAATGATCAAATTGATACAATGACCCTAAAGGCAGCTGGGGAGGAGAGAAATTTTAAATATTTATGGATCAAAACTCAGATTGATATTTGTCAATGATCAAATTGATACAATGACCCTAAAGACAGCTGGGGAGGAGAGAAATTTTAAATATTTATGGATCAAAACTCAGATTGATATTTGTCAATGATCAAATTGATACAATGACCCTAAAGACAGCAAGTGAAACCAAAAGGAAAAGGCAGTGGCTTCTATTGCACCAACAACAAATCTGTACACTGTTTGTTCAACTGTAAAACTTTGTGGACTGCTTGCATTGTCAGTTGGTTTCATCACAATGTAAAAATGATACCTCTGAGAAAATAGCATCATCATTTAGAGTCACCACATTATCTGTGATGGCAAGCAAGACATTCTGCTCAAGAATGCAACAATCAATGCACTGCAAAAACTGTTTGTGTAATTCAATATAGAGCAGCACAAAGAAAATTATTTGGGGAACTTTGCCTAAAAATAAAGTTTTTCTTTTAAATATTTTAAATATGTTTGCATTTATGTCATTGTACGTGATTTATCATTTATTAAGATGCGGTTTTATAAATGAGTAAACTTCTGATGAAAACACGGTTCATATTTCCTTCATTTCGGCTTTCAAAAATACATATTTTTTTTACTGCATACCCAAATATGTCACAAAAAGAAAGCACATAGCAACAGCTAAAATACTAATCTCCACACCAAAATGTGCAACTATTGAACAAAGCATTAACACCCCCACCCCCAAAAATTATTCAAAGCTGATTTTTGGAGGTTGGGCTGAAAATCTGATAGAGTGTGTTGTCATCGGCAACAGGTCTTTGTGCCAAGTTTCAGCTCAATAAGATAACGGGAAAATGGGCCATTTAGCCTTCCGAAGATTTTGCCACAAACACATGAACAAAAGTGAAGTAAATATAAAGGGTTTTTAATTTATGTTAAAAATACCATGTGTCTCTTTTCTATACCAAGAAGCTAAACACGTTTTATTAATTGTATTACTTATGATTTATTGTATCCTAGATATGGTATCTCTGCCCAAGCCTTTCAAATCAAACAACACCCAGCTCTGTGGTGGAGAAGATTCTGACACTATTAGTGGGGCAAGCTGCTGCAGCATTGTTAGTGGGAGTTCCCTAGGAGAAAAAATTTCTTTCTACTGTCGCAACAATGCCTCGTTTGAATCTGGCAGGGGATATGGAAAGAATTCTCTGTCTACAATCATGTCAGACACGTGCGACCAAAGTTTAACCATGTTGCCAAGAGGAAACGAATGCTTGGATGAAATGAACAGCTGGTCAAAAATGATACGGCCTTGTTCAGTCCCCCTGGATAGAATAGACACACAGTCTGCCAAAGGTATAGTAGTTGTCAGGTAGTTAGGGGCAGGAAATGCTAGCGATAAAGTACACACATGTCAGATGAATCTTTACCAACAATAAAAAAAATCATATGGAGAGCATAAGTGAATAGGACATTCTAGGGACAAGCGATTGTTGATTCCGTCTCGTAAAGCAGCACTATACATTATTATGATTCAACCTTTGAAATCTGGGTCAATTTTTAATCCATATATGTACATGTCATCAGGTAAATGATTTATCAATATTTGTAAAAAAAATTTCTTTAACAGACAATTATGGCACTCTGGACAAACAAGCTATAAAATCAGCAGAGGCCTTGCATCTGATGGAGAGGAACTTTGAGGACTCTGTATCTGTCTGTCCCTCGGCAGTCAGTTCAGACGGTGGCAAAAAGAAAAAGAGGCGAACACGACAGGAGAGAGACATTAGTGGGTTGAGGAGGTTGCGTCGTCAGCATATCTTTTTCTCCTCATCATCTGATGAAGCTCAGAAGTCAGCGGAGCCTGACAGAGAGGTCAAAGTGCAAACAGTTGCATCTCCCACTAGAAATGATGAAAGGGTCTCTTCGTGCGAGAAGAACTGCAGTGATAGGAGCACACCAGGGAAGGAGAGGTCAACCACAACTTTAGCGCCTGTGTCGGATTTAGGAGTCTCGACGCCCACCAAATCTGCAGTTGTGACTATTGCAGCCTGTGATTCATCTACAAGTGTAGGCCTGGTTGATTCAGAGGGGTCAGTATACAGAATATAGTCCGCAAGTGTAGGCTTGTTTGATTCAGAGGGGTCAGTATACAGAATATAGTCTGCAAGTGTAGGCTTGTTTGATTCAGAGGGGTCAGTATACAGAATATAGGCCACAAGTGTAGGCTTGTTTGATTCAGAGGGGTCAGTATACAGAATATAGGCCACAAGTGTAAGCTTGTTTGATTCAGAGGGGTCAGTATACAGAATATAGTGTTCAGAATAAATGGCAATTCTCATGCAAAATAAAAAATGAAATAAGTCCCGAGGTGTATAAGCCACTTAAAAAGCAGGTCTTAAATATTTTAAAGAAATTTTACCCTTTTTAAAAATCCTTTGTATTAACTTCCCTTTTTACATGGCTAACTGGCTGGAAAAATTTTTGGATGGCTAATTAACCCACTTCATGTCAACCTATCGAGCTGAAACTTGGCACATAGACTTGTTGCCAATGACAACATATTCTTTCAAATTTTCAGCTCCACCCCCCAAAATCAGTTTTTTCTTCTTTTCAAGGGGAAGATGAAGGCAATACGAGAACATTGATTTCAGAAAATAATATTCCTGATAACTCTGCTAAAAGAGATCTTACTAAAAAAATATTGCAAGTGTGTTGGTGCACAATATTTTCTTTTGTTTTTATGAAATAGTTGGTGCACTAAATCTGGGATGTAAAAGGGGGCGGGGCATTAGAATGTTAATGGAGTTCAGGGGGCGTGAAAAAATGTGCAGTTGTGAGTCTGGGGGTGGAAGGGTATGTCGCCAATTTGGATTCTTATAAAGCGCTTTACTTCTATACTTTTAAGCAAACAAATTTAATCGTAAAATTAATAGTCATTATCATTATTATGATTAAATGAGGAAAACTCTTATTTTAATGATAAGTACCTTTAGTTTTGAGAAAAATACTTCATTGACTCATTACCATTTTTTGATTTTTAATCCATTTCAGTATTACAGAGCGTATAAAAATTTTGAAAGAAATGAAAAGGTTGGATCGAGCCTTTGGTAGACCAGTCAGATCTCCAGAAGTCACAGTCCTGTGCGACAGCTCTGATGATGAACAAGATTTCAGGGCTAAGAAAACAGACGAGTCGAGTCAAATAATGCCTGACAGTGGCAGTGTGCGTACAGAAGATGCTTTAATTGCAAGCAGATCGTATGAATCTGGTAAACATAAGGAGGGGAAAAGCTCATCATATAATTTTGACGGCAAAGCTCAGGAAACTTTGGCCGACACCCACCTTGACCTGGATAGGAAAATGTCCCGTTTCCCAGGCAACTACGGGCCAGTTATTGAACTGCAGGTCTTGGAAGGGAGTTTATATGTGGCCTACTCCAGTTTTGGTGTTCAGATCTTTAGCCTGCTTGACACCAGCTCTGTAAGTTGACATGTTTTCACATTTTGTCCAATAATTGTTTTGTTTTTGTTATTGCAAATATTCAATTGTTCAAAAACAAGGCTACAGTCTTGACCAAAAAATGTTAACTTGATATAATAAAAATCCCTAATAAAGCTCTAACCTTATTGGTTTTTCATAGCTAAATAATCTTAATTTCTGTTAGGAGTAATAAAATTCTGTTTGACCAGTACGATAAAATTATTTTGTGGAAAAGTGTGTCAAAGGGTTTATATTTAGATGTGCCTGTTAGTAGGTCAGTGGTGTCAAGTCAGGGAAGTGTGTTACATTGCCTGTTCTCACAAAACAAGTAGTCTTTGTTGGTCATAGTTTGAATGTTATTCTGGCCATATGAATTTTGGGTACTGTCTGAGCAATGTCTGGCTACTGTCTGGGCAATGTCTGGCTACTGTCTGGGCAATGTCTGGTACTGTCTGGGCAATGTCTGCGTTCTGTCTAGGCAATGTCTGGCTACTGTGGCTAGCTGACCTGCAGTACCAGTTACTGTTTGTTTATATATATTTTTATTTGTTTATCCCATCAGCTGACCAAAATGATATTTTAAGAACAGTTTTAAGTGATTTTAAAATACGACAAATGCCTTTCAGGAAGCCATGGCTCGTTATTCATCCAGCTGTCTGCATTGTATGACTGTGGCCAAGCTGAAAGGTTGTACAACTCTTGTGACAGGTCTGGGAGGGAAGCTTTCATTCTGTGATACAGTAAGTTACAACACAAATAGCAGGTTTACATTAGTGATACACTTCAAAAATCAGAGAATAAAAGGGTTTTTATGACATCAGGGGAGAAGGTTGACTGAAGTCGTGTTAGATTACATTAGGAGTGAAGGTTGACTGAAGTCGTGTTAGATTACATTAGGAGCGAAGGTTGACTGAAGAGGTCTTGACGTTCTGGGAGATCACCTGTGTCTCCTACCCCAAATAATTGATATCCTGGGAGATCACCCACATCTCCTACCCTAAATAATAGATGTCCTGAATATTCTGGGAGATCACCCACATCTCCTACCCTAAATAATGGATGTCCTGGATATCCTGGGAGATCACCCACATCTCCTACACTAAATAATGGATGTCTTGGGTGTTCTGGGAGATCAATCATGTCTCCTACCTCCAACGTCATCTCTTCCTCATGATTGCCCTCAACAAAAAACAAAAATACATGACATTTAAAGCATTTTAAACACCTGATAAATCCAGAGGGTTTGATGAAGCCATTATTGGAGAGTTCTAAATATCAACCACACAATATTTGTTCCTGATTACTCAAAGAGTCCTAGGAGTGTCAAATAAGCACAAAAAAAAAAAAAAAAAAAAAAAAAGCAAAAAATAACAAAAGAAGCTTTTTAATTGAAATCTGAATAACTTTCTTTCCCAAATAAAATCTTATAAGCATTTGAACAAGTTTTAACATCTTGGATATACAAGACAGAGGAGAATCAGTGATAAGTCAGCTCAGGATCTTGAAATTATATAGACTGAAAGGAGTCATAAACTAAGTTATATTAAATAAAGAATAATTCAAGGTACAAAGTTTGAGTCAAAAGTAAGCTTAATGAAGTTTCTTTCCAAATTCATTGCCAATAAAAAGTTTCAAAATATCATATAATATTTGATCTACACTTCTTTTACTATACCTGTTTTTACAGCAAAAACAGCCAAGGGAACTTGATCAAGTCAGCTTTGACATGGGCACACCTGTTAAATGTCTGCTGATGCTGGAACATATTATTTATGTAGGTCTGGCAACTGGAGAGATCAGTGTGTTTGATACAAAGGTAATGTGGTGGAAGCAATCTAAAGGCATCCTTCTAAGACATTGACTCAATCTTTTTTTATCTTATGACACATTCAAACTATTTGCCAAATACCTGGAACATTTGTTAATGGAAGTATACACAAAAATAACGGCTTTTTCTGTGCGCTGCAGCCTCCATAGGCTGTAGTGATTAAATAGATTATGTCCCATCTTTGTGGCCATCATTTCTTTGTAAAACTTTCCTCCCCAATCTACTATATTTTTAGTTCTTTTTATTAAAATCTTATGGTACACCTGTGAACCTTTGATGACAAACTAGTGTGCCGCTACACAACTGATCAAAACCCCTGTAGAAAATGACATGAACTTCTGCCCTGAAGGCAAAGAATGCTCAAAAGTTGATGTACAAATAAATATCCCTTATTCAAAATATTTATACATGTATATTAAAAAAAAATGTTTAGATGTTTTATTTACACTCTTACTTTAGAAAATGACAGACTGATCTTTTTATCTGTTGTGACCATCCCAACCACAGAAAAATGACAGAGACTGATTGTTTTATCTGTTGTGACCATCCCAACCACAGAAAAATGACAGAGACTGATCGTTTTATCTGTTGTGACCATCCCATCCACAGAAAATGACAGAGACTGATCGTTTTATCTGTTGTGACCATCCCATCCACTGCCTGGCACCAGCACAAGAGGGCTCATCAAAACTGCTGTGTGTTTCTTCTCAAGACGGAACCATTCTCATTGTCAATGCTCACACTTCTCTGCCATTGAGGATCCTCACAGGACACACAAAGACATCATTTTCCTTGCAGGTTCGTTGACGCTTAATACCACAGACAGAGATTCAAGTTAGCTTACAGTCAGCATTTGACCCAATCTGAGTACATGGAAAATGGGATGTCTGTATTGTTTCTATGGCTAGGTTGATGTTTATGTCTGTATTGTTTCTATGGCTAGGTTGATGGTTATGTCTGTATTGTTTCTTTGGCTAGGTTGATGGTTATGTCTATATTGTTTCTATGGCTAGGTTGATGTTTATGTCTGTATTGTTTCTATGGCTAGGTTGATGTTTATGTCTATATTGTTTCTATGGCTAGGTTGATGTTTATGTCTATATTGTTTCTATGGCTAGGTTGATGTTTATGTCTGTATTGTTTCTATGGCTAGGTTGATGTTTATGTCTATATTGTTTCTATGGCTAGGTTGATGTTTATGTCTATATTGTTTCTATGGCTAGGTTGATATTTATGTCTATATTGTTTCTATGGCTAGGTTGATATTTATGTCTATATTGTTTCTATGGCTAGGTTGATATTTATGTCTATATTGTTTCTCCTGCTAGGTTGATGGTCCCTTTGTGTACAGTGGATCAGGTGACAGTTGTGTCATCATTCATAATTTACATGTAAGTCAAATAATAACTCAACACAAGTCCATAAAATCTGAATCAGTCTTGTTAAAATTACTTATCAATGCTGTAGTGAATGATTATTTATCTGAGTAAGATTTGATTTTTATTGTGTTAAATCAGGGAATTTGTCAGAAAACTTTTAAATTATTATTAAAAATTATGATTATTTAAAAAAAAAAAATATTCTGAAAAGTGGTAGCACAAGGCTAGATGGTTCTTCTAGTGGTAGCACAAGGCTAGATAGTTCTTCTAGTGGTAGCACAAGGCTAGATGGTTCTTCTAGTGGTAGCACAAGGCTAGATAGTTCTTCTAGTGGTAGCACATGGCTAGATGGTTCTTCTAGTGGTAGCACATGGCTAGATAGTTCTTCTAGTGGTAGCACAAGGCTAGATGGTTCTTCTAGTGGTAGCACAAGGCTAGATAGTTCTTCTAGTGGTAGCACATGGCTAGATGGTTCTTCTAGTGGTAGCACAAGGCTAGATGGTTCTTCTAGTGGTAGCACAAAGCTAGATGGTTCTTCTAGTGGTAGCACATGGCTAGATAGTTCTTCTAGTGGTAGCACAAGGCTAGATGGTTCTTCTAGTGGTAGCACAAGGCTAGATGGTTCTTCTAGTGGTAGCACATGGCTAGATAGTTCTTCTAGTGGTAGCACAAGGCTAGATGGTTCTTCTAGTGGTAGCACAAGGCTAGATGGTTCTTCTAGTGGTAGCACAAGGCTAGATGTTTCTTCTAGTGGTAGCACATGGCTAGATAGTTCTTCTAGTGGTAGCACAAGGCTAGATGGTTCTTCTAGTGGTAGCACATGGCTAGATGGTTCTTCTAGGGGTAGCACAAGGCTAGATGGTTCTTCTAGTGGTAGCACATGGCTAGATAGTTCTTCTAGTGGTAGCACATGGCTAGATGGTTCTTCTAGTGGTAGCACATGGCTAGATGGTTCTTCTAGTGGTAGCACATGGCTAGATGGTTCCTCAATCCTAAAACCTTAAAAGTCTGAAAGAAAAAAAAACTTTTGGCCCAAATTCCATGTTTCTCTTTCCGAGTCTTTTCTGACAGTGATATTAAACTGGAAGAGATTCGTGACATGATTACATCAGTTACTCCTCGTTGTAATAAGTTATGTATGGCATCTTTCCGTCTGCGGGAGACGATAGATTATCTTTATTGCTTGCAGCTCTTGGTGTGGGTGGTGAGACCAATCCTCGAATGCCAGTCTCTGTTACATTTCCCACACACGAATGCGGTGGAGCAGCATTTACCGGCCTTCCTCCTCGCTCTTTAATAAGTTATATGATACACAAATTCTTAATGGTAGGATGAAAAGTCACTGATTTCATGATGCGTTAATTCGTTTATTCTGGAGATCCATACTTCTGAACTGAAATACCTTTGTGTTTAAATCTTTACATATATGAACATATTTTTGTATTTAGACGGGTGTGGTAGAACATTCCATCCATGACAACCAAGGGCTGGTCAAGACTGTGTGTTATAACAATGGTTTTCTCTTCACTGGTGGCATGGACAGGCTGGTCAGATGCTACGATACAAAGGTCAGTAGGTCATTGCCAAATCAGGCAACACTAGGAAATTTATGAATATGAACTTCTATCACAGTTTGTTTGTTTATTCCAGATCTTTAAATAGCATGGCTCAGTATTTTAGTTGTGGATTGCAATTTATTGCCTAATGTTGCATTGCAGTTATTCTTAAAATCTATGATATAGAAACATAGTGAAAAAGTTTCTCTTCAGGTAGCAATACTTTAAAAGCAAAAAGGTTTCTTTTAAGGTAACAATACTTTATAAGCAAATAGTTTCTCTTTAGGTAGCAATACTTTATAAGCAAGTTATTCTAGTCTTTAAATAGTATTGCATTTTGTTATTAAATTATTGGATCTCTTAGCCAAATTTCTGCTATTTCTTCGTAGACTCGAAAGCTTGTTCAGGTTTATTATGGAGCAGAGCGGGGAGTCATCACTAAGATCTTTGTTTACAACAACATGGTACGTTTCTAGAAACAAGACATTATTTATTACTCAGTGATTTCGTGCATTTAACTTTCACTGACTTACTTGTCAAAATTAAATACACCCTTAGAATGACACAGATGTGTGATACACCCTTGGAATGTCACAGATGTGTGATACACCCTTAGAATGACACATATTTGTGATACACCCTTAGAATGACACAGATGTGTGATACACCCTTAGAATGACACAGAAGTGTGATACACCCTTAGAATTACACAGATGTGTGATACACCCTTAGAATGACACAGAAGTGTGATACATCCTTAGAATTACAAAGATGTGTGATACACCCTTAGAATGACACATATGTGTGATACACCCTTAGAATGACACAGATGTGTGATACACCCTTAGAATTACACAGATGCGTGATACACCCTTAGAATGACACAGATGTGTGATACATCCTTAGAATGACACAGATGTGTGATACACCCTTAGAATGACACAGATGTGTGATACACCCTTAGAATGACACAGATGTGTGATACACCCTTAGAATGACACAGATGTGTGATACACCCTTAGAATTACACAGATGTGTGATACACCCTTAGAATTACACAGATGTGTGATACACCCTTAGAATGACACAGATGTGTGATACACCCTTAGAATGACACAGATGTGTGATACACCCTTAGAATTACAAAGATGTGTGATACATCCTTAGAATGACACAGATGTGTGATACACCCTTAGAATGACACAGATGTGTGATACACCCTTAGAATTACACAGATGTGTGATACACCCTTAGAATGACACAGATGTGTGATACATCCTTAGAATGACACAAATGTGTGATACACCCTTAGAATGACGCAGATGTGTGATACACCCTTAGAATGACGCAGATGTGTGATACACCCTTAGAATTACACAGATGTGTGATACACCCTTAGAATTACACAGATGTGTGATACACCCTTAGAATGACACAGATGTGTGATACACCCTTAGAATTACACAGATGTGTGATACACCCTTAGAATGACACAGATGTGTGATACACCCTTAGAATTACACAGGTGTGTGATACACCCTTAGAATTACACAGATGTGTGATACATCCTTAGAATGACACAGAAGTGTGATACACCCTTAGAATGACACAGAAGTGTGATACACCCTTAGAATGACACAGATGTGTGATACACCCTTAGAATTACACAGAAGTGTGATACACCCTTAGAATGACACAGAAGTGTGATACACCCTTAGAATTACACAGATGTGTTATACACTCTTAGAATGACACAGATGTGTGATACACCCTTAGAATGACACAGAAGTGTGATACACCCTTAGAATTACACAGAAGTGTGATACACCCTTAGAATGACACAGAAGTGTGATACACCCTTAGAATTACAAAGATGTGTGATACATCCTTAGAATGACACAGATGTGTGATACACCCTTAGAATTACACAGATGTGTGATACACCCTTAGAATTACACAGCTGTGTGATACACCCTTAGAATGACACAGATGTGTGATACACCCTTAGAATGACACAGATGTGTGATACACCCTTAGAATGACACAGATGTGTGATACACCCTTAGAATTACACAGATGTGTGATACACCCTTAGAATTACACAGATGTGTGATACACCCTTAGAATGACACAGATGTGTGATACACCCTTAGAATTACACAGATGTGTGATACACCCTTAGAATTACACAGGTGTGTGATACACCCTTAGAATTACACAGATGTGTGATACATCCTTAGAATGACACAGATGTGTGATACACCCTTAGAATTACACAGATGTGTGATACACCCTTAGAATTACACAGATGTGTGATACACCCTTAGAATGACACAGATGTGTGATACATCCTTAGAATGACACAAATGTGTGATACACCCTTAGAATGACGCAGATGTGTGATACACCCTTAGAATGACGCAGATGTGTGATACACCCTTAGAATTACACAGATGTGTGATACACCCTTAGAATTACACAGATGTGTGATACACCCTTAGAATGACACAGATGTGTGATACACCCTTAGAATGACACAGATGTGTGATACACCCTTAGAATGACACAGATGTGTGATACACCCTTAGAATGACACAGATGTGTGATACACCCTTAGAATGACACAGATGTGTGATACACCCTTAGAATGACACAGATGTGTGATACACCCTTAGAATGACACAGATGTGTGATACACCCTTAGAATGACACAGATGTGTGATACACCCTTAGAATGACACAGATGTGTGATACACCCTTAGAATGACACAGATGTGTGATACACCCTTAGAATGACACAGATGTGTGATACACCCTTAGAATGACACAGATGTGTGATACACCCTTAGAATGACACAGATGTGTGATACACCCTTAGAATGACACAGATGTGTGATACACCCTTAGAATGACACAGATGTGTGATACACCCTTAGAATGACACAGATGTGTGATACACCCTTAGAATGACACAGATGTGTGATACACCCTTAGAATGACACAGATGTGTGATACACCCTTAGAATGACACAGATGTGTGATACACCCTTAGAATGACACAGATGTGTGATACACCCTTAGAATGACACAGATGTGTGATACACCCTTAGAATGACACAGATGTGTGATACACCCTTAGAATGACACAGATGTGTGATACACCCTTAGAATGACACAGATGTGTGATACACCCTTAGAATGACACAGATGTGTGATACACCCTTAGAATGACACAGATGTGTGATACACCCTTAGAATGACACAGATGTGTGATACACCCTTAGAATTACACAGATGTGTGATACACCCTTAGAATGACACAGATGTGTGATACACCCTTAGAATGACACAGATGTGTGATACACCCTTAGAATGACACAGATGTGTGATACACCCTTAGAATGACACAGAAGTGTGATACACCCTTAGAATTACACAGATGTGTGATACACCCTTAGAATGACACAGAAGTGTGATACATCCTTAGAATTACAAAGATGTGTGATACACCCTTAGAATGACACATATGTGTGATACACCCTTAGAATGACACAGATGTGTGATACACCCTTAGAATTACACAGATGCGTGATACACCCTTAGAATGACACAGATGTGTGATACATCCTTAGAATGACACAGATGTGTGATACACCCTTAGAATGACACAGATGTGTGATACACCCTTAGAATGACACAGATGTGTGATACACCCTTAGAATGACACAGATTGCTTTTAATAATGTTTATAATCATTTATTTTAATTTCTTTAAAAACAATAATAAATCTTACAAAAATTTAAATTAACAAAAATGTGTACATTCTGTCAATCACTCCCAATGAAATATCTTGTTATTGTTATTTATAACCAGTTAATCACAGGCAACATTACTGGAGCTGTTGATTGTGTGGAACTGGATGTGAAGGCCAAACACAGATGCCATGTGAGTTGTGTTTATGTGATTGACTTGGGCAATTGTGCCAAAGTAGATATAGGCACACTCTAATTTATTAGTAAACATAATGAGATTGATGACACAATGCAGTTAATAAATAGGAGCACTGATAAATCAATCAATTGTATTTTACATGAGTAAAATTAGTTTATAAATTAAACTTAAGATAAGACCTTGAGTAGCATAATGTGAACAAGTTAATATTATAACAGTAGTTCCTGCTTCCAAGATTTGTCAGCCATTTTTAACACAACCCTGGTCTGAACATTTATTTAATGCTTATCTATTTACAGAAAGGCTGCAAGCTCAAGTTTGGCAATAGGTCACATCTCTTTTGGCACTTGCTAGAGGACCACAACATCACCACCATGACCTGAGACCAACGATAGGTCACATCTCTTTTGGCACTTGTTAGAGGACCACATCACCACCATGACCTGAGACCAACAATAGGTCACATCTCTTTTGGCACTTGTTAGAGGACCACAACATCACCACCATGACCTGAGACCAACAATAGGTCACATCTCTTTTGGCACTTGTTAGAGGACCACATCACCACCATGACCTGAGACCAACAATAGGTCACATCTCTTTTGGCACTTGTTAGAGGACCACAACATCACCACCATGACCTGAGACCAACAATAGGTCACATCTCTTTTGGCACTTGTTAGAGGACCACAACATCACCACCATGACCTGAGACCAACAATAGGTCACATCTCTTTTGGCACTTGCTAAGAGGACCTCAACATCCCCACCACGACCTGAGACCAACAATAGGTCACATCTCTTTTGGCACTTGTTAGAGGACCACAACATCACCACCATGACCTGAGACCAACAATAGGTCACATCTCTTTTGGCACTTGTTAGAGGACCACAACATCACCACCATGACCTGAGACCAACAATAGGTCACATCTCTTTTGGCACTTGCTAAGAGGACCTCAACATCCCCACCACGACCTGAGACCAACAATAGGTCACATCTCTTTTGGCACTTGTTAGAGGACCACAACATCACCACCATGACCTGAGACCAACAATAGGTCACATCTCTTTTGGCACTTGTTAGAGGACCACAACATCACCACCATGACCTGAGACCAACGATAGGTCACATCTCTTTTGGCACTTGTTAGAGGACCACAACATCACCACCATGACCTGAGACCAACAATAGGTCACATCTCTTTTGGCACTTGTTAGAGGACCACAACACCACCATGACCTGAGACCAACAATAGGTCACATCTCTTTTGGCACTTGCTAGAGGACCACATCACCACCATGACCTGAGACCAACAATAGGTCACATCTCTTTTGGCACTTGCTAGAGGACCACATCACCACCATGACCTGAGATCAACGATAGGTCACATCTTTTTTGGCTCTTGCTAGAGGACCTCAACATCCCCACCATGACCTGAGACCAACGATAGGTCACATCTCTTTTGGCTCTTGCTAGAGGACCTCAACATCCCCACCATGACCTGAGACCAAGGATAGGTCACTATGTTTTGGCACTTGCCAGAGGACCACAACACCACCTCCATGACCTGAGACCAAGGATAGGTCACTATGTTTTGGCACTTACTAGAGGACCACAACACCACCACCACCATGACCTGAGACCTACAATCAACCCTTACCTGTCACAAGACAATGGTGAACATGCTTACAGTGTCTTTGATATATGTTGTAGATTAAAAGAAATGTTCTGGACATGAGATCTGATTTGTGATTTACATAACATCCTAATTGTTAAGAGAGTTATTATTATTCAACCTATAATTTCCATCAAGTGTGGGCAGTGATAACTTTTAGGGCAGGACTCAAAGCAAGCAAAGTTATTGTGTCAAGAAAAGGTTATACTATTTTAAATAGTTTTTTTTGCTCCATGTATGGCTCTTAGTGTTATAAGTAAACCTTGATGAAACAGTTATTTATGATTTGACTTAATTTCATTGTGTTAGTTACTGATGATGTACAAACATTCCAGTGGGAAAGAGAAGGGGCCAGTATCAACATATAAGATGTGATTTCTTGTTACATCTTATTACATTTTGTTTCACTCCCACCATTTTGTTTACATTATGTTAATCTTAATCCTCCCTTATTTTCTTTTAGTGTCAAGTGTTTTTTTATCAGTAAGTGAAGTTATCACTTGATACCATTTTGTACTACTTACATCCGTCCTGGGGGGGAACACGGGGGTAGGGCTGGGGGGTGTGTTGAGGTCATTGCTTTTTTCAATGAATTTTTAGGTGTCAACTTTTGCACTGTAGATGACGTTATCAATACAGTTACTATTACCAGTCCAGAGGTCCCATTTGTACAATTAAATTTTAAACATTTTTTTTTTGTGAGGGACCCTTTCATGTAAATTCTTACATTAAAAAATTTGAATAAATTCAATAACTTTCTGAGGACACCTGAAATAAAAGTGAAAACCCAGTTAAATAATCATTGCTAGTAACTATCAGTCAAAGTCTACCCAACATTTTGTATAAGTTGATTTCATTGGTGAGAAAATGCTCATACAATGTCATGAAATGGTTCATTGATATCACATCTTTGTAAATAGAGAGTCTTCATTTCCCATGATTATAACACAGTGATATGATTATGAGTGGTTGTATGTGTGATTATTACAATGTACTCAAGAAAAAATTGAGGTTGACCAATTATTTGTATGCCCACTGTCATAGTACCAGTAGCATTTACATTTTTAAAAATAAAAAACTTGTTGACATGCTTTTATCTCAGCTAATGTTCCTCTGTAAGCTGTCACAAATATTGTTAGTAACATTTTGTTTGAACTTTACGTGGCAAATCAGAATTCGTCATAAGAAAGGCATAGGTGAATTCAAACAAATTTATTGGAAGACCGTGAACAGAATGACTTGTTTGACCGTTTACGATACGTGGGCCAATCACCGTCTCCCAACAACACCTCCAGCGCCGCCAGAACCACTGGTGAATGGACATTTGTCATCTCCTTTTTGTTGGGGATGTTCTGTCCTCAACCACAGAGATTTCAGAGCTGAAGATAACATTGAAAAACGTCTTTTAAAACATCAGCTTTCGTTTATGTGTATATATATTTTGATATCTATGGCTAGTAAGATAGAACTAAGAACCATAACTAAGAACCATTTGATTTACCATAGATACTT
Source organism: Lymnaea stagnalis (assembly GCA_964033795.1). NCBI lineage: Eukaryota > Metazoa > Mollusca > Gastropoda > Lymnaeidae > Lymnaea > Lymnaea stagnalis. The sequence continues at coordinate 183,628 of CAXITT010000302.1, read as the reverse complement.
ATGTACAAGTCCAGATAATTTAGTCGCAAACTTCATTTTAAAACAAAGTTAACTTATCAACAGGACAGTGCTAGTTTCGATAGCATTTTGTAAGTGAATCGCGGGGCAATGTTGAGATACTGCTAGCGCCAGTTTACTTTCTGGTAGCCTTTTCAGACATGTCGTTATTATGTAGTCTGCAGAGTGTTAACTTAATGAATTTAGATACAAGCATCTGATGTGATACACAGGGGCTATAGTTTAGTATACTAATGTATTTCCTCATCAACACCAGTAACAGAAACATTGCAAATCCCATCTACATGTATAGGAGCCAAAATGATCAATAAATTGATCGTGGGCCCTTAAGATATAGAAGAAGAAGAAGATGTGATACATCTGAGTCAAATGATACATCAGCTTTAGTTAAGTGTACTGTACAGCAATGCTGCTACGTAATATCTGACAAAATTATAGAATTCACCGAATTTCAAAGCCCCAAGTTTTACACTCGACTTATCCACCAGTCATAGCATATTTCATAATTGTTGGTCAAAACACTGCCCTTGACTTATAGTTGAGTTAATACGGTTCTTGAAAAGAGGTAATCATTATTAAAATCAATTTAAATGGATTCAAAATTGTGTTATTTGAAAGTTAGAATATATTATAAATATTAAATATATTTGGTATAAATATTAAATATATTTGGACAATGTTTATAAGAGTTTAGATTGTGGTAGATGTATAGGTGGTTGACCAGTAGGTTGTTGTCGTAGTACATACCAGCCACAGCCGTCTGGAAGCCAGCATTGTAGTCACAAGCCACCTCATTGTTGACGTAGTTTGACCTGTCATCTGTGTAGTCATCGCTCTGACCGGGTCCACCTACCAGGGCACCGTAAAGTGTGTGGACATTGGGCTCTTTGCTGGACATTATGAAAGGGCCACATGGGGCGGGGAGGTTCGGGCAGGAGCTGTGCAAGAAAATAAGTGATCAATAATTGGAAATCATGAATGCCTTCAATTTGTTATGTGACCATCCTCGAATCAATAAATCTTTCTGATTGACATGTCAAACTAATGAATCTTTCTGATTAATGAAATGTCAACGAATGAATCTTTCTGATTGATGACATGTCAAACTAATTAATCTTTCTGATTAATGACATGTCAAACTAATGAATCGTTCTGATTAATGACATGTCAAACTAATGAATCGTTCTGATTACTGCTTTGAAGAATAGAAACTTACCTGGATCTGTGATGTGGACTGTGTGGATATTTGTTTCCGAATCCGATGAGGTAACTAAATCCAGTGTCACCAAGGGCGTAGTGGATCTGACACATGGCCCAACGTCTGTACTCTGTTGGGTTGATACCAGCGTCTGCTGCTACTAGTGCTGCCATCGCCATGTTGGCTGCAAATGACAAGATGAAAATTTGATTATCTTTTTCCTGGTTAATAAAGTTATTTCATACAACCAAGTGTGGAATGTTTTCAAAACTACAAACAAATAAATTGATTCAATGATGAATGCTAAAACTGCTGTTTCTAATGCTGAATTTATTGATCTATTTAAAGCATAATACTAATACACAGTTGCAGTCAGGTTAAGCTTTATGGTTGGTCTGTTTATTAAGAACAAGTAGAAGTATAATCAAGGGACTTGACAGATGTGTAAGACAGTTATATCTGTCTCACAATGCTGTGCTTAAATATTATTAAATCAAGAGGGCTGATTTTTTTTTTCAATCATAAACCATTTTAATTTTATAACATTTGATAAAATCATTGATTGATATTTATTTCCTGCAATTCTGGTTTGTGTTGAAAGTGTTTAAAAACCTGGCAAGGTACGTACATGAATATCTTAGTGATCCCCATTGAAGCCTGTAAGCCAAGCCTTTAGGTGTGTAGGGAATGGAACCACCGGGGAACCAGAACTTGTAAGAACCTTCCACTGCAGTTTTGTAAATTTCTTTCTTTGTTAACTTGTACAGCATCACCTGGGAACAAGATATAATTTTCAAAATTAAAAAACTAACTATGAATACATTATTTAGAAAACTTGATGGACAGCAGTTAGTAATTTTGACATAGGCTACTAAATTGTTTTTTCAAATTTCGTTAAAATTAACTAAAAATAATTTTTATTTCTTAGAGTCTTAGAGAGTATATAAAAAGTACAGTTACTGCTGCTTAGTTGGTTCCATTTAGGCCGATACCGCAAGCCGAACTGGCCAATGGATAACATTCAAGAGAAATAAATTTAAAATAAGTACCTGATTAACAATGGTCTTGTCATCCCATGACATTCCCCATGCTGGCTCCGGATCAAAGTATTTCTCTGCTACCTCCAGATATTTAGGGTCATTTGTTACTTGGTACAGCCAGATAGAACCCCAGCTCAGTTCATCGGTTATGTTGTAGGATCTAAAAATAGATTAAAAATTTCAGTACGATTAAGTGATTGCCAATTAGGACCTCGATATACATTTACCGTTGCCATCATTTGGTCTCGAGCTGTTCCATTAAATTGTGATTAAAATTCTTAAACAACTAATCAAAACACTGGGTGGTACAGACTCGATTGATGGCTGAAGTGATTTACCTGTAATACGCGGCTGCCGCCTGTACAGAGTCACTGTAAATTCCTCTGTGATTGTTTCCTAGTTCCCAAAGTTGTTTAGCGTGTTGCAGTAATGTGGCTGAATAAGTTGGATCTGGTATCGAAGAAAAATACAATACACTTTACAATATATATATATTTAACAAAATTAGTTCAAATAAAAAAACATATATTTATTTCTATGTAAATATTAACAGGATTTTGTATTAGGTAAAAATTTTGTGTGAGATGTTTCTGTTCTGTAAAAATTAAAATTTCTTAACAGTGGAGAAATTCTTACTTTTGTCTTTAAAAGCAAGTGAGCCAATGGCAAACGCTGCAGCTGTCTCCATAGCAACATCAGTGCCAGGTTTAGATGCTGAAATCTTGTAGGAGGGCCTGGCCATGGTCATTTGCTCCGGAGGACCCCAGTAACTGTGGTCAGCCCCACCATCTCCAACCTGGTGATGAAATATGCAAGATGGGCAGTTCAATTTTTTTAGATAAACAAATTCACCACAGTTTTCATATAATCATTTTTAACAAAATGGGTTATTCAATGCTGTCTCAGAGACCACATTCTTTTTTTGCGTTTTCTTCAGAATAATGCTCAACCTAACCCTGAAGTTCATCGTTTGGGTTCTTAATAACTGTCTTTGCCTTGAGGGATGCTATTTTGAAGTGTGTGGACCTAATGCCTATTTTGATGCCCACGTAAATGCCATTTGCATCCCAATTGTCTGAGAGCCAATTGTATTCAGTGGCAAAGGACCAACCAGCAAGTGTTGGCAAAGTGGCTGACAGTCTGCATGGACATTTTTAGTCCCAGTAATTGGTCGTATCCATCATACATTCATTTCACGAAAACATGCACAGAACATTAACCTTCAATGGCGATATCTCTGAGGCATCTTAGTAAACAGTGGAGTGAAACAAGGCTGCGCACTTGCACCAACGCCCTTCTCCATTTTCTTCTCAATATTATTTCTTCATTTTTCCTCCAAGGACTGTGAAGAAGGAGTGTACATCCATACCAGATCTGTTGGTAGGCTGTTCAATATCGCCCGCATTAGTGCAAAGTTTAAACAAAATGCTAATTCGTTGACTGCTGTTAGCTGACATTGCCGCCTTAACCTTGCACACAGTAGAAGGCCTGCAAGTTGTTAGTTAATCCATAATCTGTTGGTAGTTGAGCATTTCAAATACCGTGCCGATATCTCTAGTTCTCTCTCCGATGACGATTATGTGAACATCAGGATCGCAAAAGCAGCAGCACCTATGGCTGTAAATTGAATAGGTGGGTGTGGAATACTCTTTAACTAACCGAAACTACACAACTAAGCGTCTATGAGGCATGTGTGCTTAGTTTGCTCCTATATGGCAGTGAAGTGTGGCCCACACCTTACAATCATGAGCGGAAACTCGAAAGCTTCCACCAAAGATGTATGCGTTGCATTTTGCTAATTTGATGGCAGGATATATTGCCTAACACATATGTTTTGGAATGTGCCAAAATGTGTAGCTTGTTTTCCGCTCTTAGCATGAGGCGCCTTCGCTGGTTAGGCCATGTAAGTAGAATGCAGGAAGGCCGTATTCCAAAGGATCAGCTGCATGGAGAGTTGGCAGAAAGGGCGAAACTTATGGGATGGCCACGATTTAAGGACGTTTGAAAATGGTACATGAGGGAAACCAAAATAGAAATAAAAGAATTGGAGATCATCGCTGAGCTACCCCCCAGCTAGCGAACAGCAGTGACTGAAGTTGCGCAAAAGAAAGACCTTGCAACAAAAATAGCATTATAGAAGGCCATGAGTCAAGGTTCTCCTGCGAGAAGTGCAGCCGAGACTGCCATTCGTAAGCCATTTGATGAAGTGTCAACAACTACTCCATCGTCTCGGGAGGTATGCCATTTATATAATACATCTACAAAATTGTTTTCTTATAAAAAGATTTGTTGAACACCTAACATACCTGGACATACAGCTCATCAGGTTTAGTATGACACTTAAGCAGGTAGTCCAGTGGCCATTTAATAGAGTCCAGCAAATAATCTTCTTGCCCGGCAGCTTTGTAAGCATCTGAATACATGAGATAGCCCCATCCTAGGATTGCAGCACTGTACGCCATGGGGAAGTTGAACTTGACGTGGTCACCAGCTGTTTGAGGAGGTGGATACAAGAAGCCACTGTGAAATTCAGTGCTTTGTTGCAATAGTCATTGTGCTCTAAAGCCAATTAGGCAATGGTTTTTTAATCTCTAAAAAAATCTTAAGACAAGCTTAAGGTAATAAATACAGTATTAGCTGTTTAAATAAAGAACTTTAAGTCTTGTAACGGTCTTGTGTCACTATTGTTGCTCAACTCTAACAAATTATTGAAATTTATTTCATAAACATTTAGAAAAATAGTTTGCCTGTTGATTTAAAGGCAGATTAGTAGAGCCTACGAAAGGCTACCTGATAGCGCCATTGGGCTCTGATTGCTTCTTGTGACATTACAAAAATATATTAATTATTTTTTTTAAGTAGGCCTATTAATTTTTGCTTTGATTTTGTCTATTAATTTTAATTTTTGTAAGTTATAAATCTATGCAACATCTAGAAACAAATTATATAACATACCATCTCTGTTTAACAACTTACCATCATACCACCCTCCAGTCAGGTCTTCGCCCCCCACTCCCTTGTCCCCCAGAGCAGAGTCGCCCCTGTAAGGAATACGGTTTGTTGACGGAAGTTTTCCTGACCGCTGGGCTTCATAAAATAAGATGGACTTGTAGAGGACGTCATTGTAGTTGTACTTGGATTTGTCCGCTGGAATACACGTTTCAAAGTGTAACACAATTTTTGTTATTCTAGGAGATTTGTCCTACGCCATAAATATCTTGTGCTGATAATGAATAAAAATAATAACAATAAATGTGAGTGAAATGTTTAAGAATTAGGCGCAGTGTTCTGAGCTGCCTGTCTAACGAGGCATACAACTAAAAATTGAGGCAAACCACTCGCCCCCGCCAATCTTCACATGGCCCTGCTCCTTAAGGATTTGACCGGGGTCCAATTTCTCCTTACAACACAGTCAGCACAGGGACCCCCCGCTGAGAGGAGAGAACATGTTTCCAGGGGCGTAGGAAGGGGATAGGGGTCCGCCTCGAGCGGCACTTATTTCTTTATAAGGAGAGGCGGAATTTTGGGCCAACTGCAGATTTTTTCTTTGAAGGGGCCGGAAAAAGACTTGGTCCACCCCTGGCGACACTTTTTCTAGCTACGCCGCTGCATGTTTCATTAAAAAAATTGTTGGCACTTTGTACTGCCATTGGATAGATTTAGGCCTAAAGAAATGTATTCAAAAAAAAACATAATAATAAAAGTCTACAGTACATGCTTTTAAAGGGTTATACTGTTTGATAGCTGTGAAGAACAGTCGATGTTAAAGAAGAAATGTAAGTATGCAAGGGTGCAGTAGATTCTAGTCCAACGAATCAATTACAGGCCACTTACTATCTGCTGCTGGGGTCACTGTCCACTTGTCTCTTCCCAAATTTGTTAAGATGGCTGTCCCCCCAGGTGCTGGAGATCCACCATCAAAGTTGCCAAAGAACCTGACAAGGAAATGTTAATGAACTATCCACTATCTAGGTCTTAATCTCACTGACCATAGAATAGGATGTAATCTGGCTTAAATGGGATGTAATCTGGCTTAAATGGGATGTAATCTGGCTTAAATGGAAAGTAATCCGGCTCAGTTTCAAAATCAAATATTCCATTTGTCAAGTTTGGCCTACATTACATTCAGATTGTTTTTGACATCCAAGTAGTTATCCAAGCATATACTTCAATGGACATGTGTCTATTTTCTATTTGACCCACATTTGTTTTCAATGATAACTCCAGGAGGCTTGAAGATTACAGAGAAATTTTTCACTTTTTTTAGAATATATAGAATTATATTAATAGGTTACCAGAATTGGGTTTGAAATAAATTTCGTCGACGTAAAATTGATCGAACGGATGTTTGGTCGAATTTTTTTCCAGTTCACACAATCAAATTTTTGTCAAATTTCTTTTTGAACGCACTATGCAATATAATAAGGAAAATAATAATGGGTTAAATGAGAAATTTGACTCAAAATTTGATCTGTCGACGAAATTTCTCACAAAAAAATTTCCGGATACGATAATAATTGGATCGGTAATGCTAGGAGAATCATTTCGGTCACTTGAGCAATACCTAACAACTAGATATTTGAAATAATACTTAAGCTATTGAATTGAATCAAATAATGTATCACGATCAAACATGATTTATTTAATTTATTTAACACACAAACCTCTAGTGACTTGGTTATTATCACACAATGGTTGCCCCTATGTGAGATGAAGTAATAACCTTGAACTTATTTGAGGTGAAGTAACACGCTTCAACTTACTTGAGGTGAAGTAATACCCTTGAACTTACTTGAGGTGAAGTAATACCCTTGAACTTACTTGAGGTGAAGTAATACCCTTGAACTTACTTGAGGTGAAGTAACACGCTTGAACTTACTTGAGAGCCAGAGGAGTTCCAGCATGGGCCGAGGGATGGTCAGGTTTGTTGACAACAACCCAGTTTAGGCCGTCAGCTGAATGAGATATGGCATCCCCAGCCATGACCTGTTAACAATCATAATATAATTTGTTTGTGATGCCAATCTATTTGAGTCTAAATATTTTAACAAATGAAATTCTAGTGAATAAACTAAAATACTTTGAGAAATTTTTGATCCTTCTCTAGTTTACACTTGTTATTGAATGACATCAGTGATGATAAGACCCAAGTCATTGAATGACAACTGTCATGAGACCCATGTTTTTGAATGACAGCAGTGATGATGAGACCCATGTTATTGAATGACCGCAGTGCTGAGACCAAATTATTGAATGACAGCAGTGATGATGAGACCCAAGTTATTGAATGACAGCATTGATGATGAGACCCACGTTATTGAATGACAGCAGTGATGATCAGACCCAAGTTATTGAATGACAGCTGTGATGATGAGACCCATGTTATTGAATGACAGCTGTGATGATGAGACCCAAGTTATTGAATGACAGCGGTGATGATGAGAACCATGTTATTGAATGACAGAAATGATGATGAGATCCATGTTATTGAATGACAGCTGTGATGATGAGAACCATGTTATTGAATGACAACTGTGATGATGAGACAAAAGTTATTGAATGACAGCTGTGATGATGAGACCCAAGTTATTGAATGGCAGCTGTGATGATTAGACCCAAGTTATTGAATGGCAGCTGTGATGAGACCCACGCTAATGAATGACTACTGTGATGATGAGACCCAAGTTATTGAATGACAGCAGTGATGATGAGACCTAAGTTATAGAATGACAGCAGTGATGATGAGACCTAAGTTATAGAATGACAGCAGTGATGATGAGACCCAAGTTATAGAATGATAGCAGTGATGATAAGACCCAAGTTATAGAATGACAGCAGTGATGATGAGACCCAAGTTATAGAATGACAGCAGTGATGATGAGACCCAACTTATAGAATGACAACAGTGATGATGAGACCCAAGTAATTGAATGACAGAAGTGATGAGACCCACTTATTGAATGACAGCAGTGATGAGACCTAAGTTATAGAATGATAGCAGTGATGAGACCCAAGTTATTGAATGTCAGCGGTGATGATGAGGCTTAAGTTATTGAATGACAGCAGTGATGATGAGACCCAAGTTATAGAATGACAACAGTGATGATGAGACCCAAGTAATTGAATGACAGAAATGATGAGACCCACGTTATTGAATGACAGCAGTGATGAGACCTAAGTTATTGAATGATAGCAGTGATGAAACCCAAGTTATTGAATGTCAGCGGTGATGATGAGACCCATGTTTTTGATTGATAGCAGTGATGATGGGACCCAAGTTATTGAATGACAGCAGTGATGCTGAGACCCAAGTTATTGAATTACAGCAGTGGTGATGAGACCCAAGCTATTGAATGACAGCGGTGATTATGAGACACAAGTTATTGAATAACAGCAGTGGTGATGAGATTCATGTTTTTAATTGACAGCAGTGATGATGGGACCCAAGTTATTGAATGACAGCTGTGATGATGAGACCCAAGTTAAAGAATGACATCAATGATGATGAGACCCACGTTATTGAATGACAGTAGTGATGAGATCCACGTTGTTGAATGACAGCAGTGATGATGAGACGCAAATTATAGAATGACAGCAGTGATGATGAGACCCAAGTTATTGAATGACAGCAGAGATGAGACCTAAGTTATGGGATGACAGCGAGGATGATGAGACCCACGTTATTGAAATACAGCAGTGATGATCAGACCCAAATTATTGAATGACAGCAGTGATGAGACCTGAGTTATTGGATGACAGCGAGGATGATGAGACCCACGTTATTGAATGACAGTAGTGATGATGAGACCCAAGTTATTGAATGACAGCAGTGATGATGAGACCCAAGTTATTGAATGACAGCAGTGATGAGACCTAAGTTATTGGATGACAGCGAGGATGATGATACCCATGTTATTGAATGTCAGGAGTGATGAGACCCACTTTATTGAATGACAGCAGTGATGATGAGACCCAAGTTATTGAATGACAGCAGTGATGAGACCTAAGTTATTGAATGACAGCAGTGATGATGAGACCTAAGTTATTGAATGACAGCAGTGATGAGACCTAAGTTATTGAATGACAGCAGTGATGATTAGACCCACGTTATTGAATGACAGCAATGATGAGACCAAATTATTGAATGGAAGCTGTCATGATGCGACCCATGTTATTGAATGACAGCTGTGATGATAAGACCCAAGTTATTGAATGACAGCAGTGATTATGAGACCCATGTTATTAAATGACAGCTGTGATGATGAAACCCATGTTTTTGATTGATAGCAGTGATGATGGGACCCAAGTTATTGGATGACAGCAGTGATGATGAGACCCAAGTTATTGAAAGACAGCAGTGATGATGAGACCCAAGCTATTGAATGACGTCGGTGATGATGAGACACAAGTTATTGAATAACAGCAGTGGTGATGAGACCCATGTTTTTAATTGACAGCTGTGATGATGAGACCTAAGTTATTGAATGACAGCGGTAATGATGAGACCCATGTTTTGAATGACAGCTGTGATGATGTGACCCATGTTATTGAATGACAGCGGTGATGATCAGACCCAAATTCTTGAATCACAGCAATGATGAGACCAAACTATTGAATGACATCAGTGATGATGATACCCAAGTTAATGAAAAACAGCGAGGAAGATGAGACCCAAGTTATTGAATGACAGCAACGATGAGGCCAAATTATTGAATGACAGTGAGGATGATGAGACCTAAGTTTTTGAATGACAGCAGTGATGATGTGACCCACGTTATTGAATGACAGCAATGATGAGACCAAATTATTGAATGACATCTATCATGATGCGACTCAAGTCATTGAATGATAGCAGTGATGATGAGACCCAAGTTATTGAATGACAGCGGTGATGATGAGACCAAAGTTATTGAATGGCAGCGGTGATGATGAGACCCAAGTTACTGAATGACAGAAGTGATGATGAGAACCATGTTATTGAATGACAGCTGTGATGATGAGGCCCAAGTTATTGAATAACAGTGGTGATGATGAGACCTAAGTTATTGAATGACAGCAGTGATGAGACCAAATTATTGAATGACAGCTGTGATGATGAGACCCATGTTATTGAATGACTGCTATGGTTGTGAGACCCATGTTATTGAATGACAGCAGGGATGATCAGACCCAAATTCTTGAATCACAGCAGTGATTAGACCAAATTATTGAATGACATCAGTGATGATGAGACCCAAGTTAATGAAAGACAGCAAGGATGATGAGACCCAAGTTATTGAATGACAGCGTTGATGATGAGACCCAAGTTATTGATTGACAGCAACGATGAGACCAAATTATTGAATGACAGCTGTCATGATGAGACCCAAGTTATTGAATTACAGTGATGATGAGACCCACGTTATTGAATGACAGCTGTGATGATGAGACCCAAGATATTGAAGGAAAACTGTGATGATGAGACCCAAGTTATTGAATGACAGCGGTGATGATGAGACCTAAGTTATTGAATGACAGCAGTAATGAGACCCAAGGTATTGAATGACAGCAGTGATGAGACTTAAGTTATTGAATGACAGCAGTGATGATGAGACCCATGTGTTTGAATGACAGCTGTGATGATGAAAACCATGTTATTGAATGACAGCAGTGAATGAGACCCAAGTTATTGAATGACAGCTGTGATGATGAGACCCATGCTATTGAATGACAGCTGTGATGATGAGACCCATGTTACTGAATGACAGCTGTGATGATGAGACCTATGTTACTGAATGACAGCTGTGATGATGAGACCCATGTTACTGAATGACAGCTGTGATGATGAGACCCATGTTACTGAATGACATGTATGATGATAAGACCCAAGTTATTGAATGACAGCTGTGATGATGAGACCCATGCTATTGAATGTCAGCTGTGATGATGAGACCCATGTTATTGAATAATAGCGTACTTGGGTCCAATCATAGGGAAATGTTTAGAATGACAAGTACTTATATCCATCTTAGTGAAATGTTTAGAGTGTCCAGTACTTACGTCTACTACAGCGAAATGTTTAGAGTGTCCAGTACTTACGTCTATTACAGCAAAATGTTTAGAGTGACCAGTGCTTACGTCTATTATAGCGAAATGTGTAGAGTGACCAGTGCTTACGTCTATTACAGCGAAATGTTTAGAGTGACCAGTACATACGTCCAATATATTGAAATGTTTTGAATGACCAATACTTACGTCTAATATTTAGAGTGACCAGTGCTTACCTCCATCTTAGTGACAGGTTTAGTAAAGGTGATGTTGGCCACCCAGCCCATGACGTTCTCAGTGGGTGTAAAGTCAAACTCGCCGTCAAACCTGTTCCCCCAGTCCGCGTTGATCTTGAGGGTTGAGGGGAATCCTTCTCCCGTGTAGGGGAGCGCTGAAATAGGGTGACCGGAAATGTGGTTGAAAGAAATTTTGTCGACGAAAAATTGATCGACGGAAGTTTGGGCGAACGGAGATTTGATAGAATTTTATTTTTAGTGCACACGATCATATTTTTTCAATTTTTTTTTTTTTTTTTTTTTTTTTTTTTTTTTTTTTTTTTTTTGGAACGCACTATAATACATAAAGTCAAACAAAATAGTGGACACGTTGTCAATCATTGGAGGATGATTAGAGGACACGCTGGCAATCATTGGAGGATGATTAGAGGACACGTTGTCAATCATTGGAGGATGATTAGAGGACACGTTGTCAATCATTGGAGGATGATTAGAGGACACGTTGGCAATCATTGGAGGATGATTAGAGGACACGTTGGCAATCATTGGAGGATGATTAGAGGACACGTTGGCAATCATTGGGGGATGATTCTCATAAGTGTTTCTGGCAAGAAGACGTGGAATGTTTCTGTAGGGCAATTTCTTGACCATATATATCTGAACGTGTAATTCCGCTGTGGCATAATAATTAGTTACCTTAACTCTGAAACTATTTTACCACAGATGATAAACGAACTTCCTTAAGAGAGATTTCTTGACGACTCCCCCCCTTCCCCCCCCCCCCATAATTAAACTTATTGAAACAGGGGCAGGGGACGAAATGACTGCTTCGGAACACCTTCTTTATTATAAAGTAATACTATCAGGTAATAGTATCAGGTAATAGTATCAGGTAATAGTATCAGGTAATAGTATCAGGTAATAGTATCAGGTATAATAGTATCAGGTAATAGTATCAGGTAATAGTATCAGGTAATGGTATCAGGTAATAGTATCGGGTTATAGTAGCAGGTAATAGAATCAGGTGTTGACGTGAAATTTAACTAAGATCATGGTTACCAGTGTCTGACGTCATGCGCACATTACCTCAAGAGACAGTTTGGTTCGTCACGTGTTAGTCAGCCTCGCTCTCCCCCACGAAAGATGAATAATTACCTCACCCCAGATCACACTTTGAGAGTGTCCCTCTAATGCCACTCATATGACCATGAGGAAGTGCGTCTCCCCCCCCACCCCCCCCCCCCCCAAGGGTTCAACAGACGAAGACCAACAATGACCTTGACACTGCTGACTCCACCCTTCACACCCGACAGCAAAGGGGCGCAATTCAAGGCCCCTAGCAAGAAAAACTACAAAACTCATCGTCTTCCGGTGGGCAAGTGCCCCACTGCACCAGAGATCGCTGCCAGATTTAATATGTTTGCGGCTATTCGAACCCGGGATTTAAGAGTGAGAGGTTGGGTTTATTAAAAAAATTTTTTAAAATATTATTGTTGGGTTTGTAAGACAAAATTTGGTATCAAATGAAAGATAATTGAATGGACTATATGTTTGTAAACTTACTTCTTCAATTTAACTAAAATAAACTACCACAAATGACATCCGAATGGCGTTTAGTCTAAAGGGACCCGGGACCGAATTGCCGCTATTCGGACCTGGGTCCCTTAAGACTAAATGCTAAAATGAAACGACTGACTAGGGTAACCGCCCTCACCGGTTTGGGGGGGGGGGAGTGCTTCTTGGTCACCAATAACACCATTATTATCTACTTGAGCGGCATCGGCCATTCTGTGCTCTAGCCCTACTACCCAAAAATGTTACCTAGTTTATTTCAGCACATTATCCTTGTGGCAAGCACAGTTTATGCGGGTACGAACCCATGCAGGCTTCCTAGGAGAAGACCAGGGACCTGTTCCACCTCAGCCAGTAGGCTGACATATGGACAGACTGCCCCCAGGCATTGAGGGGGGGGGGGTACCTCTTGCTAAAATATGTTCTCATAATTGTTTTCTGCATCGGCCCGGCCCACAGAAGAGATTAACCTTGACCTTTCTGGGGCAATAAGCTTCAGACTTTGGGGATGTGGGAGTGCCGGGGCTGGGGTGGGCTGTCTCTTACTTGTCTGTAAAACCCAACTTTTTAGAAGAACCCGCATTTAGTTGTAAACGAGGCAGACGAGTGTCTCTCATATTAAACATTGATCTTAAACCCACAAGACTTGACCGTAAGAAAGATTCACTTGATACGTACTTGGCCTTGGTGTCGTCGTTGGCGGAAGTGTTTGACCCGGGCCGGCTGGGAAGAGATCAAACAACAGATTATAAGACCACACAGTCAACAAAGATAGAATGTTCACATTTCGTATATCTTTAAGGCCCTTTTCGTAAAAGGTCAAAGTTTACAAGTTTGTTGATGTTGTTGTACACACCCCGATCAGTGTGTTAACTGCATCCCCATGGCTGGGTGGCAGCAGGGACAAGAAGAAAACGTTATTTCAACGATCGCCGTGCATTTCAATGGACGTTGTTTAAGTGCAAATTATATAAGGGATTTTGATAGGTCTGATAAATGTAAAAGAAGCAAATAATTAAATATTACAAACATGCATCGATCGTTATTGATAGTAAAACACTAGACAGGTGCAAACATTTCAAGCGGTGCCACCTGTTGCACACCCCCCCCCCACTGTCTGATAGCACCACTATAGTATATGCAGAGATTACCTACCGGTAATTGGTGGACTTGTGACGTCACCAGCGTGAATCGCAGCTGTTATTTTAGGATTAATGTCGCCATTACCTGAAGACAGATTACAAGAGGATAAATTATCGCGTGATAATAAGCTACTTATCACGTCAATGACAAATTCCAATCCATGTTTGACCATTAACTCTCATAAAGTTGAAACTAAAAGTTTCCTGGGTGTTCTCAAACAGATAGCATTACATCGTAACAATTTCCCATCAAAGAGCTGTATCTGTTTATTTGTCCATACTGATGGCCTAATGTAAGAGGAGGTTCTCAAATTTTCGGAAAGTGTCACCATTTAAATAAACTGTTAAAAATTCATAACCACCAAGTGGATACATTTCTTTCAATCTGGACTGGATATGTCTGGTCGTTATTTGTTACACGCGTGTGTGTCACCTGCCACAATAAACTGTACACCAGAGGTGTGCTTATCACAATTTGAGAATAGCTGGTTTCAGACGAATCATATAGTTTAAAACAAAATATAAAATGACGTCACCGGATGCAGTGGCGTCACTAGGGTTCATGACCCCCAAGGGTGGTAGACTAATGGTGTCTCCACCCCAGCCGTCCACATAGACCTCTTATGATTATGCTCTTGTTGACGACCTGTTATGGTGACAGCCTGGTCTGTGGCAACCTGGTCTGTGGCAACATGGTCTGTGACAACATGGTCTCTCGCAACCTGGTCTGTGGCAACATAGTCTCTTGCAACCTGGTCTGTGGCAACATGGTCTCTTGCAACCTGGTCTGTGGCAACATAGTCTCTTGCAACCTGGTCCGTGGCAACATGGTCTGTGGCAAATTTTTTTGGTGACAACCTATTTTGGATGCAAACTATTGTGGTGGCAACTTGCTCTGGTAAACCCGGGTAAGGTGACAACATGCTCTGGTGAAATTCTGCTCTGGGGACAAACTGCTCTGGTGACAACCTGCTCTGGTGACAACCTACTCTGGTGACAACCTACTCTGGTGACAACCTGTTCTTTCATTGAGTTACGAAAGCGATTCCAATTAGTTACCCTGTCAACGCTGTCATTTTTCCATTAAGCGCCCCCAGGCCCCTGGGAGTTTTTCACCTGGTGCCGCCCGTATTCCCGTAGTGACACTACTGTACAGAGGCGTAGCGAAGGGGGGGCAGGGGGAACATATTTCCCTGGGTGCCAGACTAGTATGGGGCGCCAAACTGTGATTTGATATTATTTTATTGGGGAAAATAATGGGTTTGAGAGTTGAAAAGAGAAAGGGAGGCGCTTTAAAATGAATCTCGTCCCCGGGCGCCAAACACTCTGGCTACGCCTCTGTACAAGTTGTATTGGTATCTCGGACTAATCCCTTATCACGATCGCAATGCCATGGTAATAGAGATCAAATATTGATTGGCGTGCTCACCATGTCCCTGGAAGCCAATGCAAAGTTTGTCTCCGACGTGCTCGTCCTTGTTCCAGTCCTTGTTGTGGAGGACGAACACTTTCCCGCCATCTGACGTCTCTGCGACCACAGCTGTGTAGGCCTGGAAGGATTAGCAGACAGCTCAACACTTAACACAAGGGTCTCTATGTCAGTTGACAGCAAGTAGCCAGTGACAGGGGAGAGGGGTGAAGAGGGGGGGATTCAGAGGTGGGCTTGTCAGGTGGGGAGAAGGTGAGGGGGGTCTATGTCAGTTGACAGCAAGTAGCCAGTGACAGGGGAGAGGGGTGAAGAGGGGGGGATTCAGAGGTGGGCTTGTCAGGTGGGGAGAAGGTGAGGGGGGGGGGTTTCAGAGGTGGACTTGTCAGGTGGGGAAAAGGTGAGGGGGTTCAGAGGTGGGCTTTTCAGGTAGGGAGAGATGTCTTGGTAAATTGTAGTAACGTTTTAAAAAAAAATTTTTTTTGTACAAACCAGTTCATCATGTGTGGGTGTACGTGTGTATGTGTGGGTGTGTGTCTATGTGTGGATGTATGTGTGTGTATGTGTGTGTGTATGTGTGGATGTATGTGCGTGTATGTGTGTGGGTGTGTGTGTCTATGTGTGGATGTATGTGTGCGTATGTGTGGATGTATGTGTGGGTGTATGTGTGTGTGTATGTGTGTGTGTATGTGTGGGTGTATGTGTGTGTATGTGTGTGTATGTTTGGATGCATGTGTTGGTGTATGTGTGGATGTATTTGTGGGTGTATGTGTGTGTATGTGTGTGTATGTGTAGATGTATCTGTGGATGTATGTGTGGATGTATGTGTGGATGTATGTGTGGATGTATGTGTTGATGTATGTGTGGATGTGTGTTGGTTTGGTGTGTGAAATGGTGTGGGTGTATGTGTGTGTGTGTGTTTGAGTGCGTGGGTGGGTGTATGTATGGGTATGTGTGGGATGGGCGTGGGGTGTGTGTGTATGTGTGTGTGTGTGGGGTGTGTGTGTGTGGGGGGGGGGAATAAATTTAGCATGAATACGTCCTATTTCTATTAACTCTTCAAATAAAATTGAAAGGCAATATTATGGTCCCGTTATTCGCTTCTGTAACGAGTTGTTCTCTGTTTATCTCCCTGTAATGATTGTGCCGTCCACACCAGTTCAGATCGTGTCTCACACTGTCATATGGAAACATCCTTGGAGGATTTTCATCAACATTTAACTGAATTTTTTAAAATTTAAAAATTATTAATTTGAAATGATCAAAAGATGGTCAAGATTGTTATTAAAGGATGGTCAAGATTATTATCAAAGGATGTTCAAGATTGTTTCAAAATATTTTTCATGGATTTTTTTGGCATTATGTGAAAAAATGCACGTAACGAGTTGTGTAATAATGAGCATTCTATTGGTTTCAACATGGAACACCCACATATATTTACTTCAGAATATTTGTATGCATAAGAGCACTTAGACCGCCCCCCACCCCCCCCCCTAAATTTATCATAGGTAACGATAAGTATGTTGTCATCTTTCAAATGTACTCACTTCAAGACTTGAGATGGGTTGGTCAGACGTCAGGATGACAGTCCACGAATGCATTTCTTCCGCTATAGTGAAGCACACTTCACCTTGGAAGCCGCCATTCCAGTGGCTGGAGATCGGGACATCGACGTCTGCCCCCACGTGCACCAGGGCAACGGTCAGGGCGCATATATACCACAACATTCTGTCAAATATACCACAAAGTTCTGTTAAATAGACCACAACATTCTGTCAAATTTACCCCAACGTTCTGTCCAATATGCCACAACATTCTGTCAAATGTACCACAACGTTCTGTCAAATAATACCACAATTTTCGGTCAAATATACCACACCATTCTGTCAAATATACCAAAACATTCTGTCAAATATGCCACAGCATTCTGTCAAATATACCACAGCATTTTGTCAAATATACCACAATGTTCTGTCAATATACTAAACTTGCAAATAGTTTAAATGCTGACGTTAGACTAAGTTTGCACTAGAACTCTGAAGAAAACTTATAAATAATTTATTTGCACTAACAGAATACAATAAATGTGTATTGAATGACCAAAACAACCACACTAGAATGTTACTCTTGTTTGAGATAACAATTGTATCTTCCATCCAATTTAACTGACTCTTATCTGGAACGCAGTCCTGCCATTGGTTCGTAGGAGTTCAAATTATAATCATAGATTAAGTCTTATCTTAGAATACCAAGGCGTTACTAACAGCAGATGAAAAAGGGGAGCCACTCTAGATCCAAAATGATATGTTATACAAGCCTCACAAATTAAAGAAACATGCAGAAAAGGAATATATATATATCTATATCTATATATATATATATATATATATATATATATATATATATATAATGTAAATTTAATCTATACTTATTTAATTGTTTTGTTTTTGTTATTGTACTGATGAAGGCATTGGCCGAAACGTATACTTGTGATAATGTCACATTATTTTTAAAGCGTCCATATATTGTTATATTGACACAAATTGTACGTGTTAATTAATCTATTTCATAGCTTTATCGCAGTCCAACACTTTTTATAATTAGTTAATTTCCTTGAGCATAATCATGTCGCGCGTCCCACCCTAACCTATACCACTACACACACACACACACCAGACACACACACACCAGACACAACACACACAAACAAACACACACACAACACACACAAACACACACACAGCCTCTTCCGACTTCAATCTAAGATTAAAATTAAACTGCACATGTCTAGACCAATGTTCCCTTTAAGCAGCGCGGCTGCGCGGCCGCGCAGCAATCTCACAGACGCCGCGCAGCAGTTTTGAGTACCGCGCAGCTGATTTCCACTTAAGGGTGTGTTTGTGTCTGTAGGCTGTAAATCTTGCGCACAAAAAAATCGATGCTGTAAAAATTTGCACACAAATTCATGATTTTGCGCGCGAACCAACAAACCATAGAGAGAACATTGGTCTAGACTAGTATCTAAGCCCATTTGTTGAAAAAAAGTGATTGGGACCAGCGTGTCCCCCAAAAATTTCTGTTTAGAGATTATATTAATATCTTCTTGTAGTTACTGCTGTTCAGCTTCTCCTAATATACTCTCAAAACTAAATAAATATGTTTATCCAAATGAGAACGACTTGAATCCGACAATCGACCAAGTGACTTATTTTGCTTCAAAAATACGAAACACGTCAATAATGAAATTGCATTCTATTATTTTTTTTTTTTAAAATGTCACCTTGATGTCAGCGAGTCTTTGTAAACCCAAAACACTCATAAAGAAGGGGGGAAAAAAAAAGCTGAAATTAAAAATAAAAATGAAATAATAAATCGTAAAAGAGTTAGTCTTATTATTTGTATAGCGCGACCCAGAAGGGGGAGTTAATTCCTTTTATTTGGTGCAAGGGTGTTAATCACGATTATCGTTTGATATATTTGTACTTAAATTTAATTTTTTTTTTTAACCGATTTACCCCAACAGTCATATTACAGATACTTAAAGACACTTTTCCAGTAGTAAACCATGGGCCCTAAGCTATGGTACAGTCGCTAGATGTAATGTCTTGATCTCTACAGGTTAACATACTTAAAATAATGATAATAGACTAATAATAATCTTCCCTCATTTGACATTTAAAAAAAAATAAAATAATTTAGTTTCATTTCATAACTTTTGAGAAAGAAAACCTGTGTGGTATACACATAAAGTTGCTCGCGTTGTCATTTCTTGATTATGTCCCCTCGATGGTCGTCCTGTCGTCTGACGCGATGTTCTGCTGTATTCGAGATTAGTTGGAACAGGTGAAGGCAGAGCCTGGTCGGTTTTTTCTTATCGGATGCTTCAAGAATCTCCGTTTTGTGTGTGTATGTGTAGATGTATCTGTGGATGTATGTGTGGATGTATGTGTGGATGTATGTGTGGATGTATGTGTTGATGTATGTGTGGATGTGTGTTGGTTTGGTGTGTGAAATGGTGTGGGTGTATGTGTGTGTGTGTGTTTGAGTGCGTGGGTGGGTGTATGTATGGGTATGTGTGGGATGGGCGTGGGGTGTGTGTGTATGTGTGTGTGTGTGGGGTGTGTGTGTGTGGGGGGGG
>CAXITT010000302.1:150422-163473 GCA_964033795.1 Lymnaea stagnalis | reverse complement strand
TGAGAATTTCAAAGCCCCCCCCCCCCATGTTTTTTTTGGCTCTGCAAAACTACCATGACAGGTTGTGGTTACTTAAAGTTTCACTTAATTCTGATAGAAGTTTGGTTAGTGACAAGGCCTATTTTTGGCTATTTTGGCGCTTGGGACAATCTTTCTCTCCGCAGACAAATTTGTTTCTCCACAAGAACACTTAAGAGCTCCATTTGTTGTCACCATGAGCCGCTAGCCTCAACTCGATCAAAACTTGAGGACCTCTGTTCGGATCTAGATGTTGATTTAGAGGCGGTTCAAAATGAGTATTTTCTTTAATAACTGGCAACTGCGTGGCTTATGGCCTCTGTATGTGGCTTATGGCCTGTGTATGTGGCTTATGGCCTGTGTATGTGGCTTATGGCCTCTGTATGTGGCTTATGGCCTGTGTATGTGGCTTATGGCCTGTGTATGTGGCTTATGGCCTGTGTATGTGGCTTATGGCCTGTGTATGTGGCTTATGGCCTGTGTATGTGGCTTATGGCCTCTGTATGTGGCTTATGGCCTCTGTATGTGGCTTATGCCCTCTGTATGTGGCTTATGGCCTCTGTATGTGGCTTATGGCCTCTGTATGTGGCTTATGGCCTCTGTATGTGGCTTATGGCCGGTGTATGTGGCTTATGGCCTCTGTATGTGGCTTATGGCCTCTGTATGTTGAATCGAATACAATCTATGATTTAAAATAACAATACTTGATTCATTTCGTAAATGCATGTGGCCCCCATACAATCGCATGGAGTCCCACACAGCCCCATGGAGTCCCACACAACATCATTGAGTCTCCACGACCTCATCTGACATCCAATAACCTTTGAACCCCTACTTGAACGCCTCCCATGACGCAGATTGGGACACAACGCCGTCATGGCACGGCTCAGCTATTGAGTCTATTCAAATACACGTGAAAAAAAATATTTTTGAAGTACATGGGCGGAGGGGTGGGGGTAAATGTTTTTATAAAAAAAAATGTTTAACTTTTAAAGTCTGCTATATTAGTGTTAATAATCGCAACGCTATTCATACTGAACAGAGGCGGCTATTAGTTGGCATGGCATCTATACGTCGGTATAAGGGTCTTTTGGGAATTAATAGTGATGGAGTAATTCGCAAATATATTATATATATATTGTAAAACTTCGAATAAAAGCGACCCCCACTATTTACGACATCCGAAATGTGGACCGTTACCAATCGGGTTATGGCAAGGTTCCACAGCACTTGCAAACAATCTTACACGCAGTCTTTGACAGCAACGCCAATGTTTTGTATTTTCCCCTTTCGCGTCTCTCCAAACCAGCGAATGTGTCTACGCTTTCAAGACTGGATTGCACTGATCGCACTTTGCCACCTTGACCCTGGGGGCCATGACTTCATTTCCCCCCTCCCCCAATCCCACACCCTTCTCCTCCTCCTTTTTTTTTTAAAGTGACAAAATCAGCTAGTCATTGATTAACTGACCACCGGAGTCCAATATGGCACACGACACTGGACACAAAGGGGAACGCCCGGGTCACTCTAATTGCACTTGACCATACAATCAGAACCAATCATACCTGTCTGGGACTCAATCACAGCTACTCTTTGAAAAGAAGAAAAAGAAAGAAGAACAAAAAAAAAAAGACCAGGTGAATAAGACTTCTTTTACCCAAGGCACAATAAGGGGCGTGGCCGGCAGTTAAAATTGTCACGTGACCACGTGATGACCTGCTTTGACAATAACAAAGACACGCTGGGGGTGACGGTGGAGCTATTAGCCAGGCAGTAATGGGGGCTGCACACAATGGTCAGCTGACTTAATTATAAGTGACGGGGGTACTTTTCTCATCAAGCCCAGGCACTAGTAAGATAAGTCGGATCAGCTGTTCCCAATAGGTGCTATTTGGCGACAAAATATAACTGGTAAATAGTTGGATGGAGATCACACGAGATATATAACTAACAGTCTTTGTTTTTTGCTCATTCAATCTTCTGCTAAGACTCCACAAAACTTATCTTTGCTTAATGATGGCTCACATACTTAATGTGTTTTTCTCCGCCAAAAAATAATAATTTAAGAACCATTGTATTGGATTTTGTAAATTCTTTTTGAAACATAAATCTCAAAACTTTAAAAAAAAAAAAAAATATATATACATGTATATTAAAAAAAATGTTAAACTCTATGATATGGAGTCATTATTGTACAACAATTATTCTGACAAATTAAGTACTGCCATGGGTACTGCCATGGGCACTGCCATAAGTACTGCCATGGGTACTGCCATAAGTACTGCCATTAGTACTGCCATGAGTACTGCCATGAGTACTGCCATGAGTACTGCCATGAGTACTGCCATGAGCACTGCCATGAGTACTGCCATGAGTACTGCCATAAGTACTGCCATGATGCTAAGGAGTGACTTCTCTCACGATATTACAATAAAAAGACACACTCTAAGAGCTTCTCTGATTCTACAAAAAAAAATCCTTTAAAATGCATTATCTCTTATATATAGTTTGCTTCTGGTGTGTCCTGCTTTCCCTCCTCAACCGGCCCTCCCTTTACTTTAGATATTATAAACTAATAGCACTGAGTGGGGGGGGGGGGGGGGGGGGTTTGTCAGGCCGCGTGGTTTCATGCGTGACGTCTGAACTCCGTCCAGGTTGGGTTTTTTTCTTTCGAAGTGACTATTCGGACCCAGGTCCCGTTAGCCAAAATCGCTATTCGGACCCGACTGATCACGTAGGATACATTTTCCGTTGATCATGTGTCGGTTACACCGGGCAAAAATGTTCCATTGGCATGGTTTTAAGAAATGCCTGAAAAAGATCTTGTGTGGTCTTGTAGTGGAGTGGCCGCTTGGGCGATATTATGTTTTGAGATCAATTCCAAGTATGGGATCGATTTTTGTTCCCATTTTAATTAAAAATATTTTATATTATATTTATATTATCATGTTCATTTGCAACAGTGGTTTCATGAGAAGTAATTAAATATTTTGTAGCAATTTAAACAATTTAAATGAAATATTTTACTTTAAATTTAATTGGTTGACTACTCCATACTGGCCCCTAATTTATTTGCTGGATTACTGGTACACAAACTCAAATCACAAACTAAACAAAAATTTTTACAAGTCACTTTCACTTAGGTTGTTTTTTTACTATTATTAAATTTTTAATCATGTGCCTGGGTTTATTACACCCAGTAGCCAGGTATGGTTGAAAAAAAAAAGGACTAGCCCTTCAAAATTATAAGTCTATTTCTCATGCTTTATGCCATTGCATCCCCCAAGATGTTCATTTCAACTATCTTGCGAAATAAGTCAAGTATGAGAAAGATTATTTAGAAGGAGATTTCAGTTAGGAATGAGTTATCAGGAAAAACAGCCGGTGTTCAGGTGTATTACTACCAATGCCAGCGAAAAGGTGAGGTTTTGTTCTGATTAAGCCAAGCTCTCTTTAGAGGAATAGTTGTATTTAATTCATTTTGAATGAAATTTTCATTTAGAATACCTAATTGTTCCATAAAATACTGAGTAATTAAATCTTTTACTTTTAACTTAAATAATACAGATAAATCTAAATTAATAAAGGATGTAATCGTAATAATTACATTAATATTTATTATTACTTTTCTAAAATTCTAATTAAAATAAATGTATCTCTTTTTATCTTGATTACTAGATATAAATAAAACCCTTTATCTACGAACATGGCTAAAAATTAAAGAAAATTAGAAGGAAAAAAAAAACTACTAAGAACTTTAACAAAGCAAAAAGAAAAGAAAAGAAAGATAATTAAACTATGAATCTATGATATAACAATGAGAAAAAAAAAATTATCATACTACTACTGCACTCGGGTCCGAAGCCATTAAATCTATACGGAACCACTCCGGGTCCGAATGGCCATTTTGTCTACAGGGACCCAGGTCCCAATAGCCGCATCCTTTTTCTTTAGTGCGAGGCGACTATTATATTAATCAATAAAGAGCCACGGGTTTGGTGTAGGACTTTCTGTCTAAGGACTGTCTGTAGGACTATTGTTTAGAGGCCAGCGGCTAGGGTGAATGATTGTAGGCCTATTGTTTAAAAGGCCGGCGGGTAGGGTGAATGATTGTAGGCCTATTGTTTAAAAGGCCGGTGGGTAGGGTGAATGATTGTAGGCCAATTTGTTAAGAGGCTGGCCTTTAGGATTATGGACTGTCTTTAGGATTATGTAATAGTAAAATAAGAAGTTAACTTTTATTTTGGAACACTTGGACACACCGGGTATTGTAACAAAATACCCGGATCGGTGTAAAAAAAAACTGCTCTCTGTTAAGCCCTAGTTTTATTTATTCCCCCCCCCCCTTTTTTTTTCCTCTCAGGTATTTTTCGTTTTTTTTTTTAATTTAATCAATGCCTTGTAATTGTAATCCCGTTTTGAAAAAATTTCTGTAATAGTAAAATAAGAAGTTAACTTTTATTTTGGAAAACTTGGACACACCGGGTATTGTAACAAAATACCCGGATCGGTGTAAAAAAAAACTGCTCTCTGTTAAGCCCTAGTTTTATTTATTCCCCCCCCCCCTTTTTTTTTCCTCTCAGGTATTTTGCGTAGTTTATATTAATTTAAGCAATGCCTTGGAACTGTAATGCCGATTTGAAAAAATTTCAGATTCGGAGTCATGGAGTCGATATACACCGTACTTGTTCAGAGTAGAACTCCTCCTGTGGACTCAGGAGTCATGGAGTCATTATACAACGTACTTGTTCAGAGTAGAACTCATCCTATTGACTCAGATTTATTAAACCAATCAGCAACACAAATATGATATTTGTTGACAGTCCCTTTTTTTTTTTTTGTTGCTTTGATTAAAATCTGCAAACCCTTTCTTAACACCTCAATCTGTCAGAATTTACCGGCGAGCTTCCCGGCCGTCATAACATCAAATAAATACTCTTCAAGTCAATATTGCTATTGTGCTAGTGATATTTTACGACATTCGGTGTCTAACTTCTGAGCCGGAAAATTACTTTAAATGTATTTATTGTCAATAATTTTAGATTTCAAAATTGTTTTCTTATTGAGAATGTTTATCCATATGCTGAAAAAAAAACACACAATAAAATGGGCAATTAAATTAAAATATATTTCTATCTGTTTGGATCAATAAACCCATATCATATAAATCTTTATTTCATAGTCATGCGGTCGTCATAGACCTGATGTTGGAGTCACATACTTTTTTCTTTTCAAACTTCGCAGCCTCACCACAACAATTCACACACTTTTCCTGCAACGGATTTCTTCCACGCCTGTCGTCGATCAGGGAACTCGCGTGTGGCGCACACCACACACTTACCGATGGCTCTGCCACACTGGAAATGTCTACCTGATGTCCCGGAAATGTCTTTGCAAAGAGCCGTATCCTCAAATGTGTATTCATGGCATCCGGTACCCCCCGCAGGGCGGTAAATGCCACAAGGGCTCACAACTCCCTCGGTGATCGTTTCTAGACCGAATCCTGGAAACGGGACTGTGCGGTCTCAAGCATTTAGTGGCTCTAACCTGGAAACGGGACTGTGCGGTCTCGAGCATTTAGTGGCTCTAACCAGGAAAGGGGACTGTGCGGGCTCAAGTATTTAGTGGCTCTAACCTGGAAAGGGGACTGTGTGGTCTCGAGCATTTAGTGGCTCTAACCTGGAAAGGGGACTGTGCGGTCTCAAGTATTTAGTGGCTCTAACCTGGAAATGGGACTGGGCGGGCTCAAGGATTAAGTGCCTCTAAGCTGCAAATGGGACTGTGCGGTCTCCAGCATTTAGTGGCTTGAGCATTTAGTGGCTCTATCCTGGAAAGGGGACTGTGCGGTCTCAAGTATTTAGTGGCTCTAACCTGGAAATGGGACTCTGCGGTCTCAAGCATTTAGTGGCTCTAACCTGGAAATGGGACTGTGCGGTCTCAAGCATTTAGTGGCTCTAACCTGGAAATGGGACTGTGCGGTCTCGAGCATTTAGTGGCTCTAACCTGGAAAGGGACTGTGCGGTCTCAAGCATTTAGTGGCTCTAACCTGGAAATGTGACTGTGCGGTCTCGAGCATTTAGTGGCTCTAACCTGGAAAGGGGACTGTGCGGTCTCAAGCATTTAGTAGCTCTAACCTGGAAAGGGGACTGTGCGGTCTCAAGCATTTAGTGGCTCTAACCAGGAAAGGGAACTGTGCGGTCTCGAGCATTTAGTGGCTCTAACCTGGAAATGGGACTGTGCGGCCTCGAGCATTTAGTGGCTCTAACCAGGACACCAACGTATGTGTTTTGACAACTGAACTTTTGTTATAGAGCAGCACATTTATTTCTCAGTACACATATCAGAAAATGTTGCTGAATGTTATAATTGTACACGCAGACAAGAAGCACGCCATGTTTAATTTGAAGTTTGATAATGTCCACGTGATCCTAAAATGTCAGATTTGACACGACATTTGGATGACTGAAGCTGACCAGGTTTGGGTTAGTAGGCAATTCAAGACAGATATTGGGGCATGTACTTCGAGAAAAATCTTGTGTATATGTACTTTCAGATTCATCTTTGGTATATAATGTACACACCTACCAATATTGGGTATATCTACTTAAGACAAATCTTGACAACCAATGTTGGGAATATCTAATTAAAAACCAATCTTAAATATATTTACCTGACTACAAATATTGGGTATATCAACTTACGACAAGTCTTGACAACCAGTGTCGAGTATATCTACTTAAAGACCAATATTGGGTATATATGTACCTGACCTGCCAATATTGGGTATATCGACTTAAGACAAGTCTTGACAACCAGTGTCGAGTATATCTACTTAAAGACCAATAATTGGTTATATATGTACCTGACCTACCAAAATTGGGTATAGACTATCAACTTAAAGACCAATTTTGAGAATATGTACTTAAACTACCAATATTTGTTGTAAAATGACAAACATCAATCAGAAACAAAATGAGGACCATTGGGTTACAACTAAAGGCGGGGGACGTCCACCCACGCCCCCCCACCCCCTTTGTGTAGACGCCCCTGACTACAGGTCTTCACACACGACAAATAAGTACAAGTAGAAAACAAGCACCCGTTCAATAGTATCAAAAGAAAACACACACACAATTAAAACACAACACATTGACTTGTTTGTCCATTGTTATAATTGTGTAGACAAATGTAGCCACGATCCAGTATTAGTTGTTTGATTCGGAAAATTCCTATACAATATAAGCATGCGTTCAAGTTTTAACTCTCTCATCCTCCCCACCTGTCTGTCTCTCTTGTTATCTCTCTTGTTGTCTCTCTCTCTAATTCTTTTTGTTCTTTCTCTCTCTCTCTCTCTCTCTCTCTCTCTCTCTCTCTCTCTCTCAAAATTTCAAATACACAAATATTCACATTTGAAACAAAATAATGTAACAAGGTTACTTTGAAATGACAACAAATGCAGAGATTATATTTAAAATTGTAAAAATCTTTTCTAAATATTTATTTTGACTTCACTATCTGGAAATGACAACCAGTTAAAATGTTCTGGCAGTGTTGCCGGTTTGGGGGAGAAGCGGAAAAAAAAAAGAAAAGAGTATGTCTCTGGGTCAATGCACTTGTGCCCTGAGGTGTTGAAGACACGTCATGTTGGACTGCAGTGTGCCAGATGAAATTGGGGTAGGGTTATGAAAGATTTCAGGATTTACACATAGTACAATGGACATTTGACCATTTGTTGACTTTGTCCAATGACATGCTTTGAAGGGAAGCCGAATCCACAATAGAAAGATATGGGGGGGGGGTGCTAGGGGCGGCGGGGGGGAGGGGTGTAATGAGGCCTGGAGCGAGATAGCGACCGTGTTAAGTTGCCACTTGGTCCTTTCCACAACACTGAATGGAAATGGTCCCCACTCTCCAGCTTTTAGTGTGTCCAAGTCAAATCATAAGCTGTATATAAATTGATGGATAATGAAGTATCCTTCAAACATTCAATCCACTATTTTAAACAAAGACGCACTTCTACCTTCTTGTCATTGATTGAAGACACCAAAGAGTGAGTTGGCTAACCAAAAGGTACAAATATACATCTCCTTTTTCTTAAATAGGAATTGTGGGCAAGTCAAATACCTTTGCAAATAATAACTTAGGAGATTTTGTGCTAATCATATCAACACCACATTACTGTTCTGACTGACAGTCCGATGTGTGTGTATGGCATTGTATACTCGTAATGGTGGAGCATTCATATATTTTCCTTAACAGTTGTTAGGCGTAGAAAGTATGTAATGTTACGAGTATATCTAAACAAAATTATGTGCGAACTCAAGAGTTATTTATTTATTTTTTTGGGGTGGGGGGGATGGGTGGGTCGTTTGACAAGATTATACATATGTATCTAATAATAATCTAATCTTATAAGCAATAACGAAAGTTTCCAACATTTTCATCAAATATAATTTAGTTGTTTTGATTCGGCACGTCTGACTGCAGAAGTGTGTATTTTATAAGTTTCTAAAATGTCAGCTTCCTCTTTCAAAAGTAAACCTGGCATACATACATTTCATTTCTATATGCGGTGTACGTGTAACAAGCACTGCTCGGCGTAACATAGTATGTGATATATTACTTGTGTGTAGTTCGTACTGCGTGATGCAGTATAGTGTGTGGCTTTTGAAAGAGTATAAAATATGTACACAAATAACTGTATGGCAAAGTTAATTTTTTCCAATTCTGTTTTCTTCAAGTTTGAACAATGCTCGTGACTTTTCCGGTAATCCTCGGGCGAAACCCGAGAGCTCCACTTTAAATGAGACATAAGATGTCATCATTATGATCACGCAATCATCTCTTTTTGGTAGGTTTTTTTTTTTTTTTTTCCTACCCATAAAACTTTCCTATTTTTAACACGACATGTTATATAAAACAAAAGCATGGCTGTAATTTAAAGAAACAATTTATACGTTTACCCTGGTTGAAAGCTTTACCGCAGTCCAACATTCACTCTTATAGTGAGCTTATTGGACTTACCAAAAGTAGAATGAGCGAAATGGTGAAAAGACAAAAAATCTTAACATGTTTCCTTACCATTCAGAACTAAGGCCAGCAGGGTTGTTATGAAAGTTGCAGCAATCAGGTCGGGGCGGCAAGGGGAAAAAGGGGGGGGGGGTGGTGGGCTACAGAACCGTAGGAGGTAGAAGCTGGTATTTAACGCCCATATAAGACCCCAAGGATCGATCACTTTAAATTCTGGTGATATAAAAATATCGGCTCCCGACTACCAAAAGAAATTGTTCATTAACAATGTGTGAGTGTTAATTGATAGATTTTTGTTTTTGTTATCTATGATTCGGATAGTGCTACACAAAAAAGCAGTGTCCATTTCGAACTATCGTGTACATATATATATATATATATATCCAAGTACATGTTTATGAAAATGTTAGGACACACAAAAAAGCGGGACTAGATTTTCCTTATATAACTGTGGTTACGAGGCTTTGTCATGTGCTATGGGTGTAAAGTCACGTGACAGGATTGCGGCTCATGTGATATGAGGGTATGTCATGTGATATGATAGTTCATCACGGAGCGGGATGTTCTGTCATGTAATACAAGTCAGTATCATTCACTGTTCTGCGCTATGATCGGGGTACCCTGTTGCAAAAAAAAAAAAAAAAAAAAAAAAAAAAAAAAAAAAAAAAAAAAAAAAAAGGCCGGGGAAAGAAGGCAATGAAATGTAATATAAGGCAAAATATTGTATTATAATAATGGTTTCATTTTTTAAAAAATAACAAAAAATTTCTCTGGTAAAAAATAAAAAAAAAAAAAAAAAAAAAAAAAAAAAAAAAAAAAATGAAAGGTCCGGGGAATGACGTCATGTCATGTGATATGATGCTAAATCATGTAGTATAATGATGGTGTCACTTATGTAAACATCACACAAACATTCTCTCGGTATCAATTAACACAAACAAAAAAAACAAAAAAAAACAAAAAAAAAATTTAGGAGCCACGCAGACATGGGCAGCAAAAATGTCACTTCCTGTTACAAAAGAACTTAAACATATATTTTACATTTTACAAGAGCAAATTTACCAAACGATTTATAAATCCAAACTTGAAGTTAGTTGCCTCTCCATCCCACCCACCCCACCCCGTAACACATACCCAGTCACACAAAAATATGTGCAAAATATGACTAAAATTATAATGGTTAAATAACATGAGTATTGATTAGTCTAGTTTGGATATCAGGAATTTACTTCGCCATAAAGTAACAGGGGGTTGGGGAGTAGGAGGGGGGGGGGTTAGGTGGGACGAATCATTTTCCGGGATCCCCTTTTAATTCTGGACACGTCATAATTTTAAAATGATCCCAGCATCCAACGTCTGACCCATTAACATCCAGACAGCACGAAGATTGGACGATAAGACATGACTAGATAATTAGTAGTTATTACAATTGTTTTCTTTTAAAAAAAAAAAACATGGCGAAAAGCTAATTATAGCTAATTATTTAAACGATAACAATGAAGTCAACCATTTTCTCCGTGGTTCCAATCGAGAAATATTCAAACGACAGTCTCCATTTTTTAAGTGTATCCTTGTGTCAAAAAGTGAGGACCACTGCCTTTATGCCATGTCTGTGACAATGGTAACAGAATAACCCCCCCCCCCCCCTGAATATCACGTCTAAATTCAGGTGTGAAGAAAAAGTAAAATGTGTAATAATATCTTTGATGTGGTGGTAATTGAAAAAAAAAAAAAACTTGTAGTACAAACGAATTTAGGGTCGAATTCAACGTGTTGAAGTTATTCTTATTTATTTTTTTTCCCCTCTTTAAAGAATATAAAGAAAACATAACTCTTGTTGCCTACACAGGGTCAGTCGAGTCCTGATTTTAAATTAGAGTAATAGCCCGTCGGTGCCGTCATGTTTTGATTGTAAGCAGCGGAGGGGGAAGAGCAGTGGAGGCCTGAAAGAGTATTGACCGGACCGGAAGTCATGTTGTGACCCCCTTGGGGCATCCCAGATAAAGACTGTGAAAAAATGGCACCGCCCTGGCATGATGGTTTTCCGAAGGATCCCCCCAGAACCGGGGGTCCCCCGTACATCGACCCCCAATGTGGCATGCCGCTGTGCAGGGGCGACATCGACGAAGGGGACGTCATCCCCAACGAGGGCATCGCCGAAGACGGGGAGATCACCGTGGATTGTGGATTGTCGTGTCCGAGATGCCCGCTGCCCATGTGTCCGGTCGGGAAGCCCCCGTTCGACATAGGTCCCAGCTGTATGCCCGTCACGTGGGAATTCAGATTCCTGTGGCTACCATTGCTACTGTTGATTCCGTTGCTGGCCGGGCCGTTGGTCATGTAGCCCGCATCGGAGGTAGCAACGTGGGCCAGAGACCAGATTTTTGGGCGCAGCCCGTCCCTAGATCCCTGGACCGGGTCAGGGTAGCCGCAGGTAACGTCACTCAATCCAGAGTCGTCACTGTTTGAGCACAAGGAGTCGGGACTTTTGAGCGACGACGTCGAGTCCATCGCGGACGTCATGTTGGCGCCAGAGGGCGCGATGTTGCAGCTGTTGGGCGAGGCCATACCTCGACCTTGACCGACGTTGCCGTAGCCGTGGGTGACAGGTGGGAGGTTCAGAAAACTGGGCGGGCCTTCCACCGGCATTTGGGGCGGTGCGAAACCCGGTGGGCGCCTCGACAAGCCAGGGTCGTGGAGGTGTGGTTGGCTCGAGAGGTGCGACCGCGACATGTGTGACGACTCTGGGGGCGTGTCGTACATTCTGACGGTGCGCATGCTGGAGGAGGGGGAGGAACCATCTGTCACGTCATCTGAAAGTTGGCCTTCTGTGAAATATAAAAAAAAATAAAGTTCGTTTTTAATAAGAGTTTTAAAGAACACTTTTTTTAAAATTTAAAAACAACAACAACAACAACCGATAAAGGTCAACACTCAAAAGTTTTACAAGAAAAACTCAAGAAAGGGCATCACCTTAATATTTAACTTAGTTCCATAGAACGGAAACGGAACAGGCAAGCATGCGCCCAGAAAGACAAATATGAGGAGGTTAAAGAATGGTAAACTATTTAAGACAGTAGTATGATTGTGGAGGTTATTTGTATGAGAAATACGGTATTATTTTGTTTTATAATTTAAATTGATGTATATTCCAACTACATATATTTTAGAACTGCTGCAATAAATATTCGTCAAATTTCGATGTATAGAAATGTGCTGCCAGTCGGGTTGCAGTGCCGTGTATGAGATTCGCATATTGTGAGGATCCTTCCCATTGGCCAGTCGAGTGGCAGTGCCATATATGAGATATGCAGGTTGTTAGGATCCTGCCCAAAGGCCAGTCGAGTGGCAGTGCCATATATGAGATATGCAAGTTGTCAGAATCCTGCCCAATGGCCAGTCGAGTGGCAGTGCCATATATGAGATATGCAGGTTGTTAGGATCCTGCCTAAAGGCCAGTCGAGTGGCAGTGCCATATATGAGATAAGCAGGTTGTCAGAATCCTGCCCAATGGCCAGTCGAGTAGCAGTGCCATATATGAGATATGCAGGTTGTCAGGATCCTGCCCAATGGCCGGTCGGGTTGCAGTGCCATATATGAGATATGCAGGTTGTCAGGATCCTGCCCAATTGCCAGTCGGGTTGCAGTGCCATATATGAGATATGCAGGTTGTTAGGATCCTGCCCAATGGCCAGTCGAGTGGCAGTGCCATATATGAGATATGCAGGTTGTCAGGATCCTGTCCAATGGCCAGTCGGGTTGCAGTGCCATTTATGAGATATGCAGGTTGTCAGGATCCTACCCAATGGCCAGTCGGGTTGCAGTGCCATATATGAGATATGCATGTTGTCAGGATCCTGCCCAATGGCCAGTCGAGTGGCAGTGCCATATATGAGATATGCATGTTGTTAGGATCCTGCCCAATGGCCAATCGAGTGGCAGTGCTATATATGAGATATGCAGGTTGTCAGGATCCTGCCCAATGGCCAGTCGGGTTGCAGTG
>CAXITT010000302.1:103597-114038 GCA_964033795.1 Lymnaea stagnalis | reverse complement strand
AGAGAGAGTGTGTGAGAGAGAGAGAGAGAAAGAGAGAGAGAGAGAGAGAGAGAGAGAGAGAGAGAGAGAGAGAGAGAGAGAGAGAGAGAGAGAGAGAGAAGAGGGAGATAGAAGGGTGAGGTATCATGATTGTGTCATGATTGAAAAAGAAAATCTTAGAAATCGTTAATGCGTTATAGGTTGATAAACTTGTTGTATACATGTATAGACGGGTGATTAACCTGGTTGTATACATGTATGGAAGGTTGATACACTGGTTGTATACAATAATACAAGTATAGAAGGTTGATACAATAGTTGTATACGTGTATAGAAGGTTAATACACTGGTTGTAAACATGTAAAGAAAGTTGATATACTGGTAGTATAAATTATAGAATGTTGATGCACTGGTTGTATAAAGTTATAGAACGTTGATAAAATGTAAAGAATGTTGATCCATGGGTTGTATTTATGTATAAAACGTTGATACACCGTAAAGAACGTTGATTCACTGTAAAACAGGTTAATGAAGTGTAAAGAATGTTGATGCACTGTAAAACAGGTTGATGAAGTGTAAAGAAGGTTGATGTACATGACTTCTACACTCATATCAGCAGAAAGAGACATCGACATCCTTGTATTGATTCCTTAGAACAAATCGTTAAGGAAACCATCGGTAGGAAGTTAATCAAACAACGCCTGGCATTAGCATTAGAACAATAGCAACCACTATCAGCATGACCAACAACAACACACAAAAATACCACCACGACCACAACACCAGCAACAACAAAAAATACCACCAAGACCACCTCACCGACAATAACAAAAATACCACCACGAACACAAAGGAAAAAAAAAAAGGAAAGAAAAAAAAAACCAACAACAAAAACAAACTTCCATCATAATCAACACCAGCAACAACAAAAAATACCACCAAGACCACCTCACCGACAAAAACAAAAATACCACCACGAACACAAAGGAAAAAAAAAAAGGAAAGAAAAAAAAAACCAACAACAAAAACAAACTTCCATCATAATTACCCCCAACAGCAGCAACAAATACATGAATAGATGGTTGATGAACTGGATGTATACATTTATAGAAGGTTGATACACCTTTGTGGTTAAACTCTTTGGCTGTATCGATATTTTAGGTACGTAATTCTCACCAATTATTATCCGATTTCCGATTCGTCTTTCCTGTAATAAACACGTAATTTAAACAACAACAACAACAACAACAAAAACAACAACAACAACAACAACAACTTAGGAGCACACGTCTTGTGATTAATGTTGTGTTGTTCAGAAGAAATGGTTGGATACCAGACTTTTACCCCGCAGAAACGATGCTCTAACACTCTAAGGCGTAAACAACCCACCCACATCTCCACCGTCATTATCTTCTACAAGAAATAACAAATAGTGGCGGCGGCGAATACGTGAATCTGTTAAAGTTACGTGACAAAAAAAAACAAAACGTGCATTTAAGTAACGCACCTTACACAAAGCCCAAATAGTTCTGCTCACTTCTGGGGAATTTTATTTTGCGCGCCTATTGAACACAACGTGAAAAGATACATACATAATTAGAGACTTTTAGTTATTTTTTATATTAAAAAATAATTACCGTATATACTCGCAAAGAAGCCTACGTCGCATATAAGCCGACCCTAAAACTGCTTTAAAATGGCCAGTTTTTTGCAAAAACCAGCATATAAGCCAACCATACAATTGTCTAATTTTACTCCATATTTTTGGTTCATAGGAATTTGTTACTGTAAAGATGTAAAATGCTTAATTTTATGTTACATACCAGTTTGTTTACCTTTTGGAATGACACAAAAACGTGTTCTGCTCTTTCCACGTTGTTTGCTATAATAATATCTGTGTATATATATTAGTGCTCTGTACACACAACCAAATAAAGAGTCAGATATTATAGCGATGAAAATGTGTGGCTGGACAATTGCCATTAGTATCTGTCCTTGTGTCCATTTTGTTTTTATGTGCATATAAGCCGACCCCCTGATTTCAGTATTGTATTTTATAGTTCTAAATTCGGCTTATATGCGAGTATATACGGTAAATAGTCTTGTAGATTCATTGTTGAGCTTTAGAAGAGAGCTGCCAAGAGTTAATCTATTAAAGATGCTCATGGGCGTAGAAAAGACCTTGCACAAAATAATTCTTGAGCGAACGGCTAATCAATAAACAGGGTCCATGTGTTGTGGATGATTTCTGTCAATCTGTCACGGCCTTGATAAGAATAAAATAGTTTCGATTATTATCGATTCCCAATGGGACTTCCCGAATTTCTGTGTACGTGTAAGTAAAATAATGGTACCCGGGTGCGAATGGCGGCGCTGCGTGTCTGGGTCCATTTTGACACAGTGCTATTCAGATGTCATCTGTGGTGGTTTATTTTAGTTAAACTGAAGAAATTAGTTTACAAACATATAGTCCATTCAATTATCTTTCATTTGATACCTCATTTTCTCTTACAAACCTAACAATAAAATTTTTACTAGTTTTTTTTTTATTCCAACTTCTTACATCTTGTACCCGGGTACGAATAGCCACTTCGATAAAAATAAAAATCTCTCATAACTTAAAAACCATAACATGTTAAAATTCCTTCATTTTGATTTATGTATATATATATATTTTTTTTTTTGACTGCTATATACCAAATGATATTCCTTCATTTTGATTTGCATATATTTTGTTGGCTGTTATATACGGTGCAAGGGGGCAACACCGTTCCTGGTACAAGTATCTAAATCCGAGATCAAAGATGTACATACTTCAATAATTATAGTATTTGCAACGATGGCTTTATCTTCCCGATAATCGTATTATCATCATCGACACATTACCAAAATCGTACTATCATCACGATCACATTACCATAATCGTATAATCATTCTCCGAATTTTGAAATCACGAAAATTTCCCCATAATTATGAGTTTTAAAATTGCTTTAAAACATGCTAGCATTGAAACGCTCTTGCCAGGTGGCGGTGCACTCAATAAAAATCTATACATCATCTGCATGTTTCTTTTATTATCTTATAAAGATAGTTTTCTTTCTATCTGCTTCTATGACGCGTCGTATCCGGAAATTTGATCGAAATCGCTCGATGCTGATCGCATTAACATTGCCACGTAAGTAAACGCTTAATGGTTGCCGGAAATTTGATCGAACGAAATTTCGTCGCCAGAAAATTGATCGAAAGAAATTTCGTGGACGGAAAATTGATCGACGCAAATTTGATCGAACGGAAATTAGGTCAAATCTTTTTTTCAGTTCACACGTTAAAATTTTGCCTAAAATTTCTTTTTGGACGCATTAATTTGTTTTACTGTATCGTGTACTGCACTTTACTCATTGACTTTATCCATTCACTGAATTTATTCACTTGATCCATTCAATACTTTATCCATTCACTTTATCCTTTCATTTCATCCATTCATTTCCTCCATTCATTTCATCCATTCAATACTTCATCCATTCATTTCATCCATTCATTTCCTCCATTCATTTCATCCATTCAATACTTCATCCATTCATTTCATCCATTCACTTCATCCATTCACTACTTCATCCATTCATTTCGTCTATTCACTTCATCCATTCACTTCATCCATTCATTTCCTCCATTCACTTCATCCATTCATTTCATTTATTCATTTCATCCATTAAATACTTCATCCATTCATTTCATCCATTCACTTCATCCATTCACTACTTCATCCATTCATTTCGTCTATTCACTTCATCCATTCACTTCATCCATTCATTTCCTCCATTCACTTCATCCATTCATTTCATTTATTCATTTCATCCATTCACTTCATCCATTCACTACTTCATCCATTCATTTCATCCATTCACTACTTAATCCATTCATTTCATCCATTTACTTCATCCATTCATTTCATCCATTCATTTCATCCATTCATTTCATCCATTCATTTCATCCATTCATTTCATCCATTCATTTCATCCATTCACTACTTCATCCATTCATTTCATCCATTCACTTCATCCATTCATTTCATCCATTAATTTCCTCCATTCACTTCATCCATTCATTTCATCCATTCATTTCATCCATTCATTTCATCCATTCATTTCCTCCATTCACTTCATCCATTCACTACCTCACCCATTCATTTCATCGATTCACTACTTCATCCATTCATTTCATCCATTCATTTCATCCATTCATTTCCTCCATTCACTTCATCCGTTCACTACCTCATCCATTCATTTCATTCATTCATTTCCTCCATTCACTTCATCCATTCATTTCATCCATTCATTTCATCCATTCACTACTTCATCCATGCATTTCATCCATTCACTACTTCATCCATTCATTTCATCCATTCACTACTTCATCCATGCATTTCATCCATTCACTACTTCATCCATTCATTTCATCCATTCACTACTTCATCCATGCATTTCATCCATTCACTACTTCATCCATTCATTTCATCCATTCACTACTTCATCCATGCATTTCATCCATTCACTACTTCATCCATGCATTTCATCCATTCACTTCTTCCATTCATTTCATTCACGGAACAAAGAAAAAAATAATGGTGCTTCTATAAGTACACAAACTCGCGTATTGTTTAACAGGAAGAGTTGAGAAATGAGGTTTCACCCACAGCGGCACCGTTGTTGAAAGCAACCAATTGAAACGGGAGATGGCGCTATTTCAGTTTCCACCTGCAGTTCGAAAGCTCATTCCATACAATGACATAATGGAGGATTAACGTAACTTCGATAGATTATCGGTGCCCCCCCTTCCCCCGCTCCAATCCCGTTCCTTTAACAAATTTCAGATCAGTGGCACTCCACAAAGAAAAGGGATGTTTGCATCGTGCTATGGAGAGTGGAAAAAGGGGGGGGGGGCGTGCCGTGCATCTTTCTTCCTTAATACTTGGGTGTTTTATTTGTAAAGTAACATTATATTTGATGACGACTTGATAAGACGGAGTTCTTCATATAAGACTTAGCGATAAGGTCAACACAAGATAAGAGAATGCCATAATTGAGTTCAGAAGAGTTGACTTTCCCCTTGAAGTCAACACTACGCTCACATTCAAGGGATTCAGAAGGAAACAAACACAAAACAACAACAACAAAAACAACAACAACAAAAGAACAAACAAAAAACACGGGGGAAAAGGGAATAAATAGTGTAACAAGATCTGTTTAGGCTTGAAAAGAAAAGACAGGACAATTAATCGGACGTTTCGGCAAAACGCCTTCTTCGACGAGCAAGACAAAACAAGAAACAATATAATCATATTACAAGGAAAGAAGAATCAAAATGACGCGATCTAAAGATCTCAATAAGGTCATTGCAGCTCAATGTTTACAACCGGATCAATGGGAAACTTAACTTTTTATCTATACTCAGACTAAGATAAGTTGAGATAAGAGGCTTTTATAGATCGAACAAATGGAAATGTTTTAGAATACATTGCAGTTTTTCTTTTCAGTCTTGAAAGTTCTTGCAACAGTATATTTTGCAGTTAAAAAAAAAAAAAAATCTGTAGTAAGGCGAAGGTGAACCATTGTGTTGTCAGCAAAATATTATCGGTAAGTATCGACCCTACACTTTATATTTAGCGGTTTTCTGGAAGATCGGGCAAGTGTCCATCTCTTTGGTGACATGATTCCAGATCATTGCCAAAAACAGTTTGGAGCGCAGCCATACATTTCGCCTGCTGAGACTGTGACATGTTTGCTGTGTGTTTAGGACTCATTAGTAATTAATTTTAATGTGTCACTGGAGAAACAGGCTGCCAAAAGCGCTGACAAACTAGTCCAATCAGCTCTTGCTTCACTATAGGCGAACGCGCTGAACAGCTCTTCGAAATTCAGGTGTAGGGTTATTCGAGTTCCTTGACAATCTACAGCTCAGACTCCACTGCGTTCATTCAGATTCAGCGACATGGATTTATACCTAGCTCTTACACCCAGGGCGCTGCTGTAAGAAATTTAAAAAACAAAAAAAAAGTGGGATGCGGGGTCATATTTGATTTACCGAAAGTAAAATGAAATATAACAACACAGACTGAAACATTCGCATCCCAGTAAATATTCTAGATCTATTTCTCGAACAGAAGACTCCCCTACACCCCGACCAACCCCCCCCCAACCCCCCTTTCCTTGCAAACAACACACATTAGTTTAATTTTATACAAATGAAAGAACGTATTGATAGGGAAAAGGGGGTCGGGGGGGGGGGGGAAGAAGTAGAAAAAAAAAGTTTGCCATAAACTAAAATAAAGGAGATGGGGGGAAAAAAATCAAATGGGAGGCTCCTATTATTGCCACTCCCCTCCCCCTCTCCCCTCAACGGCGTCTCGAGTCCCAGAAATCAATACGCCGCAGCCGAAATACCTGAAACAGCACTTAGCCATTTCCTCCTCCGCGCTTCCTCTCCGACGATTGGATATGAAATGTAGTGCCGATGGTTTATTGATATTTCTTTTGTACTCCTAAAATTAAGGACGCCCTCCCTCCCTCCCTCCCTCCCCACTGGGCGCTGAGCTGAATAGCGAAAGAGGAAGGGAAATATATTTTTTTTTATAAAATAGGAAGAAAGAGGTTTGGGGGACGGATGGGAGGGACGATAGAGCTAAAAGGGATGAGGAATAAAAAGTATTTTAATAAAAAGATTTTATTTTATTTTATTTGTTTTGTTTTTTTTTGGGGTCGGGGGGGGGGGATTTTTTTATTTCAACTAGGGGTTTGAGCTGAGTGGTGAGTGGGGGGATTTTTTTATTTCAACTAGGGATTTGAGCTGAGTGGTGAGCAAATTACAGTAAAGAATTGGTCTCTGCTTATTTGATTTCATCGGCCTTTTGATTTCTTGGCCTCTCGGTTTTGACCAGTCACGTTTAGTGAAGTGTTTTTTTTTTTTTTTTAAAGTAGGGGTGGGGTTTTGGGGCTGGCTGGGAGGGGCTGTGATATGGTGTTGGCCCTGGTTAAAAATTTGACTTTCAATAACATTAACAAAAAACGGGATGGGATAGAACACAATTTCATGGTGAGGTAGACTTGGTGAAGAACTGTACAGTTTGATTATCGGGATTGAACTGAATGAGGTATCCACCTCCAAGGACTGCTACTTCTTCTTATCAATACACACTGCTGAGTCAGAAGGGAGCGTTCAGTCAAATAGTTTAATTATTTTTTTAAATTTATTTATGTGTTTTGTTGTTGTTGTTGTTTGTGTTTGTTTTTGTTTTTTTTGGGGGGGGGGTGGGGGTGGGGGTGTGGCTTTTTGGAGAGGGGAGGGTGGCACGGACGCTGAAGACATAAATCTTCTTACAGCTTTGTGGTTTCATTTTTTGTTTTTTTTTGGGGGGGGGTGGGGGTGGGGGTGTGGCTTTTTGGAGAGGGGAGAGTGGCACGGACGCTGAAGACATAAATCTTCTTACAGCTTTGTGATTTCATAAACTTGATTGGCGATTTGACAACACAATGGTTCCACTTTAAGGTCTTTGATACAGTCCATTTAACAAAAAACAAAAAACAAAAAAAAAAAAACGAATCAAAGACTTTCGAGTATGAAAACGAAATGTGTCGACAAATCAAATTTCCATTTTTTTAAAATTATAATTTTATTTTTTTTGGATCGTTAGAGCCTTCTTATCTTAACTTATTTTATTTTCATTTGATGGATATAGAGATGGGGGATAAAATGAAACAATTTTTTTTTTTTAGGCGTCACTTATGAAGATGCTCAATGGGGGGTGTAGACATTTTTTTCTTTTTCTTTTTAAATGAAATCTTCAACAGCAGAACTATTCTTATGTAGAACTGGAAACTTGATAATCAATCTCAACACCTTTGAACTTCACTTTTGTGAAATGATTTTTTGGCTCATGTGTTTTCTTTCCTTTCTATTATTCGTTGTAATTTGAAAACATCTCTTTTTCGCAAACACCTGTTGGGGTGAATTTGTCTACCATCTTTTCCAGTTAACTATTATACCCTAGATGTAAAGTGGCCTGTGTTGTTTATGGTTGCAAGGGATGAACGACTTAGAATGGGTTTTCTCGTATGTAGTTTTTGTAATGTTGCGTTTTGTATCTCAATGTGGCAAAAAATAGATTTTTTTCATTTCTCTTTTAATATGGATGACTTTGCACCGCGCTTCGAGCCTTTGGGGATGAAGCGTGATTTTCAAATAACCTTAATTATTATTATTATTATTATTATTATTATTATTATTATTATTATTATATTCGTTACACATATTGTTCAATAAATAAATGACTGTAAACATACTGGAAACATACTGCATTGGTTCCCCCCCCCTCCCCCCCGAAAATTTATTTTAAAAAAAATCTTAATTGTCATAACACATTTATGAATAATGAACATAATTTTTGTATGAATATGGGTTGAATTAATGTTCTCTTCCCCTCCGCAACCCGCCCCCACCCCAGCACAAAAATAACAACCTTTATTCGTTATGGTACGAAATATGCCATTTTATTCAGCGCTCTTACGGTGAATAAATGAGTTTCTACCGCTAGGAGTCGGAACGATCTCATCGTAAAGCTGCAAGTCTTGTTCGGGTACATTGTAATTTTCTAGTTTGATATCTTCTGCTGGAGAAGGCGTTTAGCCGAAACGTCCTTTTTGGTTCAGCTTTCTTCTTCTTAGGACCTAAAAATATCTTTTATATATATATATATATATATATATATTAGAAGGATAATTCTTGACAATTCAGTCAATAATGTTGACAGTTCGGGTCGGTGCAGTCTTCGTAATTATTCAAAATTCCCCGGAAAGGTCAAATGCCATTGGAATTTTCTTTCTGGCTGCATCGACGGCATCATGCATGCTTGGTTTTGAAGTAAAATATGGAGCTAAAAGGGACAAAAAGTGCTGACGTTCCTGGGGTGGTGGGGCTACAAAAAGTGCTGACGCTCCTGGGGTGGTGGGGCTACTAAAAGTGCTGACGCTCCTGAGGTGGTGGGGCTACTAAAAGTGCTGACGCTCCTGGGGATGGTCGGGCTACAAATAGCTTCGGAAGAGGGTGGAATTAAGGAACAAGATTTTTGTAACATTTATTTTGAAAAATTAAAATGTTTAAAAATAAATTAACACGCGTCATTTAATCTTTTAATTTCGCTTTCAATTTTTTGTTGGTGTCATGGTTTAAACTTCATGACTTGAAGATCACTTGATAAGAATAGCTAAATTTAGTTAGTTTTTTTTTTAAACAGCAGTTAGGAATGGCGTTTAAAATATTTATCTTCTGTCTTTCGCTTTAACGCCACGGTGGATTTTAAAGGTGGATAATTGAATTCTTTGGACCATCTGAAATGTTAGACGATCTTCACGGCGATAACGGGCAGGCTGCGAGGACACCATTCACCGAGGATAAGGTTGAGGGCGTGCATGATTTAAATGACGCTGGTCTTGTTTATACTTAAGAAATTTTTCATAGTAAAAAAATTAGAGATTAGAGCACTGCTAATTAGTAAATTAATACACTTTTTAAAAAAAAAAAAAAAAATTTTTTAAAATTTGGCACGTGACTTCCCTATCTTCAATGATTTTTTTCGACATATTCTTTAGTGCATTCATGTGGTGCGGTTGAAAAAGAACAAATACGCGTTCACGTGCAGCGCTATATTCTCAACCGACCTATTCCTGCACAGTGTAACGTAAAACAATACAGAAGCCTCAATATTTTAAACCACACCCGCCCCCCCACCCCCAAATCCAATGGAGTGAGTGAATGTCTACTTACGTGTCACCTAGATTCTACACACGATCGGCCGGGGGAAGGGTCCTATAAGTGAAAATAACTTTTTACATAGTGTCACCGAAACGTCTTGACATACTCAGCTCATGTCCGATTTTAAATGGAAGCCATCGAGGCACAGTCCAGACCACCACCACCACCATCTGTAGCATCGCCATCCCACGGAGACTCCATCATGAGTCAGGTCGGTCGTTCAACGGGCTGCCGTTGTAAGCAAGTAGCCCGACTTGTAGACGGACGTGTTCACTATTCATCACTGCCATGTTAAGGAGCTGTGCCACCGGGATAATGAGAGATAACCTCGCCATCATACGTCCCATACGTCCTTTACGTCGATCCCATACGTCCCATACGTCCTTTACGTCGATCCCATACGTCCCTTACGTCCAAAACTTAGCGGGTGTTGCATTCTGGATATATATTTTTTTTCCTCCTGAAACCCTTACAGTTTCTTTGTTGTCATCCATTTGGGATGGAAGGGGTGGGGGTAAGCCTGATGAACATAGACGTAGTATATGTCAAAGTGGATAGTAAGCAAATCACCACAGACGCAACACAATAACCAAAGCTAATACTAGTTCCATTGTGTGTCGCAAGCAGGGTTTCTTTCAGCTATATCTAGGGGGGGGGG
>CAXITT010000302.1:87802-103513 GCA_964033795.1 Lymnaea stagnalis | reverse complement strand
AAAAACACAGATGCCCCCCCCCCCCCCCCGGAAAATCGAAATGCCCCTCCGGGGGAAAATTTCTGAAAGAAACATTGGTCGCAAGTTAATGCAGCGTAAGTAAACGAGACTGCGACTGCAAAACCGTTTTCCTTTTTAAAAATTTTTTTTTTCCCGAATTGAACCATTCATATAGATTCTAATAGGCACAAGAAAAAGTGTGTGGGGGTGAGTTCATAAATGTCTATTATCAACATAGACAACGTTGCAGTAATTATTGAACGTAGTACTTTGAAACTTTATCTCGAATGTAGAACCAGAAATATCTAAAAGAGAAAGAGTGAAAATGACGTTAGTCTGCATTCGAAGCAGAAGGGGCGCAATTTAATAACTGTTGCGCTTTTTAGTACCAACGATTCCCTAGCATCAGAGGAAAATGTTCTCTCAAAAATATTCTTATACCAATCCTATCTTCCCCCAAAGTACTCTCAACCCAAAACTCCTACAAGTCTTTTACCCCATCATCATCCTCAGTGGCGGCACAGACCATGTAGGGTCCTGGCCTGCTCGACCACATCCTTCCATTCGGATCGAACCATGGCTTACCACGCCCATGCGTGGACCCCCAGCTAATGTGTGTCCTCTTCTTCGTCAATTTTTCTCAGGG
Organism: Lymnaea stagnalis; assembly: GCA_964033795.1. Lineage (NCBI taxonomy): Eukaryota > Metazoa > Mollusca > Gastropoda > Lymnaeidae > Lymnaea > Lymnaea stagnalis. The sequence continues at coordinate 102,867 of CAXITT010000302.1, read as the reverse complement.
CTGACCGGTGAGCCGTCTAGGTTTCTGCCTGTAGTTCACTTTCGCCGCCTTTGATCTCATTTATTCCAAACCCTATTCATCATCACAGCTTTTACCCACCATCCCCTTTCTTTACTATACCTTTTACCCATAATCCCTTTTACACACCACGCCTTTTACACACAACCCCTTTTATCACACCACATAAAACTCTCACCTAACCATCGGTCTCCACCCAGTTTACTCCACAACCTTCTCCTGCCTACCAGAGAGCTTTAACTCTCCCACCAACAATTAAGCACCATCTACGAGCCAACTTTAACCCCCCACCCACAACTAAGCACCATCTATTAGCCACCTATATCTCTCCCACCCACAACTAAGCACCATCTACCAGCCAGCTTTAACTCTCCCACCCACAACTAAGCACCATCTACCAGCTAGCTTTAACTCTCCCACCCACAACTAAACACCATCTACCAGCTAGCTTTAACTCTCCCAGCCACAACTAGGCACCATCTACCAGCCAGCTTTAACTCTCCCACCCACAACTAAGCACCATCTAACTGCCAGCTCTAGCTCTCCTCCCATCTACCAGCCAGCTTTAACTCTCCCATCCACAACTAAACACCATCTAACAGCCAGCTCTAACTCTCCTCCCATCTACCAGCCCGTCCAAATTCGCATAACAATCTCTACCCTCCATAACAAATAATATGTCATATACACATAATGTGCATGATTCACACTTGGAAGCATGGACTTAAATTTATGGCCACATCTTTCTCATCACAAAGGTTGACGCCGTCAAGTAATTTATAGCATGATACAAACATGTCGTCATATGGGATAGACCAGGATCACAAGCATATATTTATAGATCCCATGTATTCACGTCTGGAACGACCGGCCGGACAAATTAAATGACAGCTTTTGAGATTTTACCCTTTAATATACCAACACTCTTGTTATGTAAGCTTTCGTGTTTCTAGCTGATATTTTCCGGTTTCGTCATTTCTCAGAATTAAATTTATTAGTTGAGGAAAACGCTGCTCTAGGAACTATATTTATGAAAACCTCTTGACCTTCATTGTCCAAACGGTACATGGTACATGGTACACGGTACACGGTACACGGTACACGGTACATGGTACATGGTACACGGTACACGGTACATGGTACATGGTACGCGGTACGCGGTACACGGTACACGGTACATGGTACATGGTACACGGTACACGGTACATGGTACATGGTACACGGTACACGGTACATGGTACATGGTACATGGTACACGGTACATGGTACATGGTACATGGTACATGGTACACGGTACACGGTACATGGTACATGGTCGGTCGCGCTTGAAGAATCTCAGCAAGCTCACTCCCCCCCACCCCACCCCCCCCCAGAATGATGAATTGATGGACAGCCTGTTGAAAAAAATATAGATGAAGTCGCGGAACACTCCGGAGACATTTCACCGAAACATTTCACCGAGACATTTCACCGAGACATTTCCACATAGACATTTCCCAGAGATATTTCGCACAGACATTTCTACATAGACATTTCTCAGAGACTTTTACACATAGACATTTCACAGAGATATTTCCACATAGACATTTCACAGAGATATTTCACAGAGACATTTCTACATAGTCATTTCACTGAGACATTTAACCGAGACATTTCACCGAGACATTTCTACATAGACATTTCACAGAGATATTTCACAGAGATATTTCCAAATAGATATTTCTCATAGACATTTCACAGAGACATTTCCACATAGACATTTCTCAGAGACATTTACACATAGACATTTCACAGAGACATTTCCACATAGACATTTCACAGAGACATTCACAAATATACATTTCACATAGGCATTTCACAGAGACATTTCTCAGAGACATTTCCCAGAGACATTTGACTGTACGTCTAATGAGGGCATTTCTTCTAAGCGATAAAACATGCCTTTAACATTTATCTCATTAAAAATAATAAAAATAATAAACTTTGTGATAAAATCTCCTCACCATACGCTACCCCTNAACAATCGGCAATAAATACTTTTTTTTCTTTTTTTTTTTTTTGCAAAACAATGCGATGAAGTTGGGACAAAGTTGGACGAATTAAAGTTTCGGTAAAAAATACACTAAAATTGTATGTCGAATTGTGGAAAATGAAGTATAAATGAGTAGGTTAGCCCTAAAGTGGCCACCTAGCCTTCGGATAGTTAGGAACTATAAATCATTTGTTTAGAGTGGATGATATATCCCGTGTCACGTGATTTAGTGTGATCCACAACCCTTGGATGATGATGGCTGTGCGTGATGCACAGCACTTGGGTGATCCATGTCTGTTTACATTAGCTCCAGTAACGCCACGTCACGTACGGCAGACCGATCGAAATACAAATGCGTCACGGCACGGTGCGAGACGTCGGACGTTTCAAACGGAAGGATTGAACGCACGGCTTGCTTTCTTAACGCCGTGGAAATGATTTCGTAATAAGGGTGTGAAACAGGAAGGTCTGGCTTGCCGCTTGTATTCTTTCAAGTCTTACAATTTGCCTTGTAACATTTAACTTTGCCTTCATTCGTTTTTTTTGTGTGTTTTTTTTTTTTTGTTTTTTTTTTCATGTTTTAATGCAACATTAAAAATATTTTCAAGCGGCCATGATGTCACGTCTAACTTTATATTTTTAAACTTGTGTAACATGAAATACTATTTTCGGTTTGAATTTTTTTTTATTTTCTTTTTTAAATTTATTTACTAATTATAACTGGGCAAAAAATGGCGGCCGCATAGTGCGAATTTACTATCTACTTCATGCACTTGACAAAACATGCATTAGGCAACGCACTTTATAAGAATCCCTATTAGCGCTGCACACCTCCCTTGCATCATTGTCCGATTAGATAAAGAAATAGAGCAATAAAGATGGGGGAAACAGATCTATTTAACTTTTCGGTCAGTTTTTAACCCTATGACGGAGATCCCTGAACTCTTCACAATATATATGTATATATATATATATATGTTCAAACACCAAAATAGCACACATTGCCATAAGGGTCAATAATTTTGGTGTAATGAAGAGTGTACGTTATGTTACATTCAACCCCCTAGATCATCTGTTGTTGTCATGATTTCTCTCACCCTCGCCATACGTTCGTTCGGCCAGGGCCCACCGCGTCACTTGCACATCTTATCTGACCGGGCGATCCAAGGAAGCACTCGGGGGCGTAGTGATCAGGGACCGATAAATCGGAGGTTTTTGGAGGGTGGGGGGGGGGGGGACATACCGACCCAATTTTCCGCCATCTCTCCGAATCGCGGGCAGATATGTAGGTCATTGAATCCCGATACAGGCGTCTATCTTGTTCTCAAATGGGGGGGGGGGGGGGGGGGGGGACATACCGACCCAATTTTCCGCCATCTCTCCGAATCGCGGGCAGATATGTAGGTCATTGAATCCCGATACAGGAGTCTATCTTGTTCTCAAATAACGCGCACCTATTTACCTGTGTTGACTATGGTGTATTTACCTTGGAGATAAATGAAGATTTGTTCGAACCCAAACTGGGGCAGCAATCTTAGAATCACGGTAGATGACACATCCCGCGGATTTCGTGATGGCTTCGTGGGTGTCGGAAAGGTTCAATTAAGTCAAACCCATTTGAACAGTTTAAAAAAAAATAATAATTAAACAAAAATAAAAAATTCAAACAGCTAAGTTCACTATAGAGGTTTCTTATTTTTAAATCAATCAAATGCCCTTGACCTGGCGGGTAAACCACAAATGAAATCTCTCCTAGCGGCGTCGCATTTTCGAGTGCAGAAAATTGTCAGGCAGCATTAAACATCCCGTGAAGTTGGTTGGGGAGGGGGGGGGTGCAGGATATTGTGGTTGTGGGTTTTGTGGTGTTGGGTTGGGCTGCAATTCGATATGGCTCTATAAAAGATTTCGGTGTACAATATAAAAATCTTATGTTCATTAGTAATCGAGTCATTCCCGATCGTTCTGGGTACAGAAGCAAACGGGGACACACTGTTATATTTTATAACAATCACAAAATTATTTATTTTATTTGAGTATTTTTTTCTTGTTGTAATTTTAAATGGAGTTTTTGAAGATTGGACAAAAGTTGACATCCCCAACAATAATTTTAACCGATATCTCAAATATGAATTTATAAATAAAATAAAATCCGTTACCGGAGAGTGTGTGTGTGTGTGTGTGTGAGAGAGAGAGAGAGAGACAGAGAGAGAGAGAGAGAGAGAGAGAAAGAGAGAGAGAGAGATCGACATGATATACAACAGGCCTGCACAACTCAAAATGTAAGGCGGGCCATAAAACTTTATGAAAAACTTGTGCGGGCCAAAATAAAATAAGACAGGGGTGAAAGCTGTTAAGAAAATAATAAAATACTAAAAATAAAGAACATTTCGTTACTCGCGGGCTGCCAAGTAGGTGCTGGCGGGCCGTATGTTGTGCGGGCCTGATATACAAGGTTAAAAAACAAAAAAAAAAACAAATCAAAGACAAGTCTGATGGGAACACTGATGACGCAACGTTGAAAATAGAAGTAAATTGAATGAACAACCACCTTTATTTGGGGCATGCTAATTCATAACTGCTACTCACCATGGCAATGTTTTACCACAGAGAGATCAGACATTTCACAGCTTGGTTATCAAACGGGTAAAACGAAGAACAAGTTAAAATGAAGTTTTATAACCAGGATAAGGTAACTTGGGGGAGCTTTTTTCTTTTTTGGTTGGAAGGGGGGTTGTATTGGTAACGGGTGCAGGGGGAGGGACTGGAGATATTAAGTAGTTAACGTTTGGGTATCTGTGGGGCCGATCACATCAATATTATCGATCATATTGGTCTTATCGCGTTTGACCAAAAATATCAAGTTATAGTACAGTAATTATTATTTTTTTTAAAAATAATTGTTTGGCTCGAACGAAATTAATTCAAATAAATTCGAAGGAAAATATTATCAAGTTGCCTTCGCCCTAAAGGTCTGTTGAAGATAGACCCAGTTAGAAAAGTCATGGGACCCCATGTCTCATGGTACTCAGTACAAAAATGCAGAAATCTATATGGACAATTTAATATATTTATTATTTATTTATTTATATAATTAATTCGATATTCTTTTCGGTCTGGTCTGTTCTCTCCTGATGACACGCACATGACGTCTCTACCATGACAAGTTGAGCATCAGTTTCTGGTGCACATGAACTTGGCGCCGTCATCAGTAGGGGTCTGAGCACGACTGACCCCTTGTAACTCTATATTAGCCTCTTTTCTTATTTTCTTAACTATTCAGGGGCTACGCCATTCCGGGTGGCTCGTGTAAATCAGAGCGCTGAGCTCCTATAACTGCTTCACTGCAAGTGTATACGATCTACGACAAACTATAGGGTGCTAAAAGTAGAAGACATTACGGTTTGCGCCAATGTGCACCGCTGGGGATTGTCACGGTGCAAAAATGTGGTGCGCACATTTGCTAAAATTGTTTAAATTTTAATAGTTCGCATCATAATAATTCCACTACATAGCTAAATCCAGAAATGAAAATAAATTTGCGCTCATCTTCATAGGCCTGCCCCAGCCTTGTTTACATGAGATAGATGCCGATCACTACCTGGCGTACACCATTTTTCGAGTATTTTCTAAAAATTGTTCTCCCAACACGAGCATGTACTTTTAATGTCATGTCACGTGACAGATATCCCCAAAGATATACACTCGGAGAATACCCCGCGCCGGTTGCACACACACACACACATACACAACGGTCTTACAATACACCTGTATCTGATACTCGCGATTGTCACGCTTCAGTGAAGTGCATCGAGTAGATTTATCTGCTGTGTGTCCTATGGAACATGAGTGAATGTAAGTTATGGCGTGCTGTGTGGTCTCCGGTGGCGTTTGCCCGACTTGTAAGTTGCGCGGACCGGTCCCAGCGGACACGTTTCGAAATTGCGCCAGGGACCGGTACCAGATTTATCAATTGTATTTGTCGTTAATTGACCATGTTGTGCGGACCGGCAACGCAAGGTTCGTGGAGCGGCCCTCAGTACTCCGGACCACCATTTGGGGAACGCTGGTCTAAGGTGTGCCTTTCCGAAGATGGACAGAGTACTGTTATAACGACAAGAGTGCGTCTGATATTATTTTTTTTAAACTTGGTTCAGTAAAGACAGAGCGAGATAGCCGTCCAAGGCAGAGGAATTCATTGATTAATGTTCAAATTTGAATCAAATTCTTGTCAACTCTTGCCAAATATACGGTATTAAAATGTAACTTTAGAGGCCCCTTGGACACGCACCTATTTTCGATTTTTTCCCCCAAACCACATGTATATGTGTTAAGCATACTAGGACAGTATGCCTTCCACAAGCTCCCCACCCCCAAATGAGTTTTTCTTGTATCCCGCTAAGTTCGCAGTTTATATTTTATCCTTGATTTTTTTTTCCCAAATAAATTGGTTCACGTCACCATTCCAAACGAATAGAGTTATACTTATAGACCTATAGACCATTCTATTTACAACAATACGACAGGGTGGTATCAACGTCTTGTAGGCTGTACATAAAGGGATGTTTTGATGAGACACAAAAAAGATTTGGGTAACTCGAACGATTGTATGTTAGGCTTCAATGATGGTGATGAGACACAAATGCGAGCTCAAACGTTTCGGCAAATGCCTTCATCGGTGCGACAACAACATTCATGTAATTATAAACTAAATTTACATTGTATACATACAACAATAAATAAATAAACATACAAAAGTTTAAGAATCGGCACGAGTCCTTAATGAAGGCAAAGGTCAGAAGGCATGAAAGTATGGGGAAGAACAAGCTACAAACCAAACAGGCTAAAGACATCGGAGCTATGTAAAATCGGGAGTTCGGTTCGTACCGTGATGGAGTGAACGTAGCAAATCTTTGTATTACTTTATTTTCCATATGCCTTTTCATCAGGTGTATCACCAGTGACTGCAAATTCTTGTATTCCGTTAAAACCCCAAACAGCAATCACGTGGATCGCGTTACAAAAATATGGGCAACCCTTGGGAACGTCTCAAGTGTGTACTACGTCACAGCTTGTACTAAAGTTTAATGTTCTGTGTCATTTAATCAAATTTTTTTTTTTAGTCTTATCAATTTTAAAGATGTCTACAAACATACACCTACACACACACACACACACACACAAACACACACAGAGAGACACACACACAAATTTGCTTAATAGGAATACGTGTAAAAAAAATATTTTAAATAACTGACACAAAGTCAGTTTGCGACAACGAAACAAAAGAATTACCTACTTGCGTTCAATCCCCCCCCCCCCCTTTTTTTTAAAAAATATATACAAATCAATGTCACCTCATTTTACAAAACAAACAATCAAACTGAGAAGATGAGTCGAATATGAAGAGAAAAAAACAACAACACAAAACCAATTGCTAATGTGTAACTAAGGTTAACTGACCTGCGATGACGTCAAAGGTGATCCTGAATTGACGTAGGACGTATATCCAAACTGTTGTGACAATGACATGGTTCAGTGAATGTCATCTGCGTCATTCGGGGAGGATTCCTTGACTCGACCCGCAGCGTCTATCTTTTTTTTCTGCCCCTGATCGGTTGTTCTTTGATCTTTCTCTGCCCCTGATCGTTTGTTCTTTGAGTGTTTTTTGTTGTTGTTGTTGGTTGTAAAGTTTGACTTGGTAACGAATGTCTCGCGTGTGAGCACCCGTATGTCATAAGCGGGTTCAAATAGTTCAATAATCAATCAGTTCCCAGAAATAAATCAATTTCAAGCCCAAAAACTCTCTTGTCGTTCTTGCACCGATCCACATGCAGTTTTCAATGCCGTAGACCGCTGTTGCGCGCTTGTATTTCAGTGGGACTCCCACCATAGACAAGACTATTCCATGTATAATAATGTTCTTTTTTTTTTTACTTCTTCTTTTGACGAAGACAACCGATAAACTTTAGCAACGAGTTGTCTACGCTTGATCTTTAAGATCCAGATGGTGAGTGTTCACACTTAATATCTTCAAATGCGTTGATCTTTACGTCGATACAGTTTTTTTTTGTTTTTTTAATGAATTGACTCTGTGTCCACTTTTCATGAAAGATCTTTGCAGTGTCATTAATTTGAAGTTATTTCTTGTTAATTATGAGACCGGCACTTCTGAATGGGCGGCCATCTTGGGGTTACTGGGAAAAGAAAGAAAATTCAGAGTAGGTGTTTTGGGGGGGGGGGGGGTAATATGTTCGTACTGTAATGAGTGACACCAATGTTGTATTACTTAAATGGGAAATAATAGTTTTTTTTAAAACATTTATTTTTCTTAACAATCTTAGAGAAATATTTTTAAAAAAACAACAACAACAACATTATGTAATAACGTCTCGTAATAAGCTCGCTCATACAGTCAACCTCCTGAACACTTAAAAAATGTTTTTAATATTTAGATCCTTCACTCACTGTACTAGTAATGATGCAGGTAACTGGTTTGCGCTTAACTATTATAGCAAAGCTGAGATATAATAATTCCAATGGAAGCTTAACTAAAATACTTAAACTCAAAAGAAAAAAAAAATTGATAGATAGGGTTTCAAAAGATAAGCCCCCGTCAGTGTCCAAGTATGTGACAGGACATTTCAATAAAGACCACACAAAAAAACGTTTTCACAAACTTTTTAAACAAAGGTTCAAAAAACTTTGGGGGAAAAAAAATTTAAAAAAATAGAGAGAGATATAGTTATATATATAGTAAGGTTAATTATTCAGTGCTTTGGAATCGATGTGGTGTAGTAGTAATCATTATCAGAGGCGGAGGCTTAGCAAAATATCAGACTCTGATTATTATAAAATCATTGAAGTAAAAGCAACAACAACAAAAAACAACACACAAAAAGTTCGTTGACAACATTTTCTTTCGGTCTGTTTTGATCTAGAATATTTTAACAAATTCGACATGACGTCAGAGGGCCCGAGTTGCATTTTAGCGACCCCTCAGCCGTGACATGATGATGAACAGAACATATGAAGAAGATAAGATTGGAGCTGGACAGGAAAACGTTCGGCCTGTGGTTTCTTATCTTAGGCACATACACACTAAATGTGTGTATGTATATATATACATATATGTAAGGGCCAAGTCTTTCTATCTGCACTCATAGTTGTTTTTTTTAAAAATGACTTAATGAACCAAACGGCCTCTTAAACAAAGCGAATCGTTTAAAAATAAGAATATTCCTATAGCGATAATGCCATGTATCATATAGTATCAGCACCATGTATCATATAACATCAGTATTATGTATCATATGGCATCAGTATTATGTATCATATATAGCATCAGCACCATGTATCAAAGATCATTAGTTTTATGGATAATATATCGCAAGTACCGTGTATCATACAGCTTCAGTACCATGTAGCATATATCGAAAGTAGCGTGTATCATATACAGTTTCAGTACCGTGTATCATACAACATCGCTACCGTGTACCATCAGTACCATGTATCGAAAGTGTAGTGTACCATTTAGGGTCAGTACCGTGTACGCAGTCCCCCCACCCCCTCTCCCTACACACACACGTTTTCAAAAAAATAAATATTACGTTCCACAATGGTAAACTATCCTTTCATGACAGAGTCGGAGATCTAGTTTGGACGAGAGTGGGGGGGGGGGGAGAGAGAGAGAGAGAGAGAGAGAGAGAGAGAGAGAGAGAGAGAGAGAGAGAGAGAGAGAGAGAGAGGGTAGACATTTTGATTAGTGTCCCCCTGCTCATGCTACATTACTTTCATTGATTTATCAACATTTCGGTCAATGCAATAACTTAACTTCTTGAGTTTTTTTTTGTTTTGTTTTTTTTTGTTTTGGTTATTAAAAAAATAAATAATTTCTTAATACATTTTTTGCCCCCCGCAAATGAGAAAATTAGAACAAACACAATCATCAAACAAAGAGTCGCATACAAACACCCAGCATAATTAAGCACACCCGGGCAAGAACAATAACCCACCGAAGTGCTGGAACATTAAGGGCGGCAACTTCCGTCGTTGATTTCTGCTCTATCCATCAATCAGCTCCCACTAAAAACGCAAATAGTGCATAACCCCGTGGGTAGGAGGTGTTGAGTAATCGATCCAGGGGGGGCGGAGGGGGTGGGGGTGGGTGGTGTTAGAAAGGAAGAAAAAATAGGAGGTGTGGTGAGGGGGTATCAATCAGCTCCCACTAAAAACGCAAATAGTGCATAACCCCGTGGGTAGGAGGTGTTGAGTAATCGATCCAGGGGGGGCGGTGGGGGTGGGGGTGGGTGGTGTTAGAAAGGAAGAAAAAATAGGAGGTGTGGTGAGGGGGGGGGTTGTGTTGAGAGAAAACCGTGTTCCCACGTTAGTTTGAGGATAGTTAATTGTCCGTGGCAGATTCGTTTAAAAAAAAATAATACTAATTTTTTTTTTCCACGAAGCAAATTTTTGCCTGGGAGCAAGACTTACGATGGACACTGTCCCCTACATTAATACAGAAAGCTCGGAAAAGGGCTGGAAAGAGTTGGAGAAGATTGCAAGGGACCTGAAGGCATGGAGAAAAAAACAACAACATGTTAATGGCTTCTACTCCACTGGGAGCTGAGAAAGGCAGGAAGAACATTAAGGAGGCACTAACGCAAAGACTAAAAGTAATGTATACATTGAATCAGAAAGTAACCCACAAAGCAATGCGAATTTTCACAACTTTAAAAAAAACAAAAAAAAACAACCATAATTTATTAAGGAACGAAATGACCATGACAACAACAAAAAAAAAAAGGAGTCGTTTGGAATCAGTAATAATTGCTTTATCGATTATTATGCGAAAAATTGGATTCGAATAAAAAAAAAATATCAGAGACAGAATCCCGACTTTGGAAAGAATATATTGTACAGTCCGCAGGTCGTGGTGTAAGAAAGGGGGCGGGGGTTGTACTTCTTTCTTTATTTTGAAGGGCGCCATTTTCGGCCAACTCCAGAGCCTTTTTTTTTTTTTGTCGCGGAAGTTGGGCGGCAAAAATATTGGCAAAAACTTTGCTACGCCCCTGCCCATAGGTGAGGTGAAGGTTTGTAAGAAAGGGGGCGGGGGTTGTACTTCTTTCTTTATTTTGAAGGGCGCCATTTTCGGCCAACTCCAGAGCCTTTTTTTTTTTTGTCGCGGAAGTTGGGCGGCAAAAATATTGGCAAAAACTTTGCTACGCCCCTGCCCATAGGTGAGGTGAAGGTAGTGAAAGCTGATCAACAGATCCACGACGATATACACTGATGTTTTAGAAGGTTTGGGACCCTAAGCGAGCCACTCGTAGGAGAATGTTTACCGATGTAAAGAATATGTTGCTACCGTCTCTTTAAGCTTTAGTTACCCAATGCCACCGTCTCTTTAAGCTTTAGTTACCCAATGCTACCGTCTCTTTAAACTTTAGTTACCCAATGCCACCGTCTCTTTAAGCTTTAGTTACCCAATGCTACCATCTCTTTAAGCTTTAGTTACCCAATGCTACCATCTCTTTCAGCTTTCGTTACCCAATGCTACCGTCTCTTTAAGCTTTAGTTACCCAACCAATTCCCCCCCCCCCCCCCCCCTCCCCCCCCACCCCCCCCCCCCCCCCCGTATTGGAGACGCCTGTGACGCTCTTGCTACCGACACCGTTGATTGATAAATGCAGAAATGTCGAGTGCACGACGAGTTGTCTGCCCCTGTGAGTGTTGTCTGCCCCACTGGCTCATTGACGGCACTTGAGATTCAAGCACCGTCCTTGTGCACAAACGAATACTGCAAGCTCGACGTGTCTGCGCTGTGCATGTGCATACGCTGAGTAACGAAGTCAGTCCGTGGAAAAAGGGAAGTCGAAGTCGGACATTTGGAACGGAGACATGCGTCGCATTGGGTCTGATTAATATTATGTTAGTTATTATTATTTTTCTTTTAACCCTCAGGTGGATAGGAATAATTAGTGAAAATGATGACGTCATTCCACTGCACCTTAAAAAAAACAAAATTATTTTTTAAAAAACCCCACCATAAACAATTTTTATTATAAACCTGATAGATCTCGTCTTCGTGGATTATCACTTTTTGGTGTGTGACTCTATAACCAACCCTGTAACCCTTGTCATGTGTCATTTTTACCGACTCCTCAGCACATCGAAGGCGCACAAAAGAACACATTTCGAAACTAGGCATCATGTCAGTGCACATAAATGCCCTTATTAAATGACAGGACTAACCGTCATAACCCAACGAAAACAGCATCAGCCTACCCGTCACTATACTCAAGCTAAACAGAGTCATTCCAACTAAGCACATGTATCTCCGTCTGGAATCATCATTATAAATTATGAAACTCTTCCCGTATTTTACACGCGGAACGTGGCCGCGTTGCCCCTGGATAGTAATTGAATACTTGGATAAAATGTTAAAGAAAAAAAATTATGAAAAATGTGTGATAAGCTGAAGCCTGGCATTCTCTTCTCAACCATAACCCATGTCCTATTCATATGATTATGTTTATGTAGAGTGTATCAAGTTTTAAGCGATTAGAATGACACGCATCCAAGACCTGTTTTTTTGTTCCCTGGATTAGTGTCAGAGCAGCTTTCAGCTCACAAAAAGTTAGTTTCAAGTTCCAAAGAGTAATTCGATCTATTGGCATGTCAGTAAATCGTAGTTTTTTTTATCAGGCTCGTCATAGTCTTATAGGCTTAAAAAAAAAAATCTACTACGGCGAAAGTGTAGGGCTAAACACGTCAGCGTATCTAAAATATAAAACATTTTTTTTTTTTAAACTGACAATGTCTTAATTGAACATATTAAAATACAGATATTAAAAAATACATACAGACGGGGAAGAGAGAGAGAGGGCAAATAAAGTAATCCATCATTGCCACTTTAGAATAACTTCTGTTATACTCCAAATGTATCGTGAAATCAGATTTAACGGAATTATTTTTTCTACAAAAAAAAAAACAAACAAACTCAAACACACCAAATTCAAAATGAATGTCTTTTTCCCCCTCAGCCAGCTATAGAAATGGATGTCTTATGCTCAATGATATCCAATGAAATAACTTTATTTTCGAATGTATCTTTCCGGACTCAATCTCGCACATATAATATATAGGAACACACCACCCTTGACCATTGGGTATAGCATCATTTCTTCACTATAATATCTAGTTTAAATTGGCCCACTTTTGTATGCATGTGCAGCAAGTTTTTTTCTTACACTGCATTTTTTTAAAAAAATGTTTTTGTTTTTAAAAATAATTTTGTTTTATTTGTCGTTAGTTTTATTTTTTGGGACAAATTGTCAACTCTCACGTCCTGATAGTGAAATGCTAAACTTCTTATCTGTCACTGATTGTATTTTGAAATGTCTTGTCAGTTATATCATTATATGTGTAGTTTGACATGTCTGTCTGTTATATTATTGTATGTGTTTATTTTAAATGTGTGTCAGTCATATCATTATGTGTGTGTATTTTCAATCGCTTGTCAGTTACATGATTATAATTGTTGTGTGTTTAAAGTCTACGTTCTTAATAAAGAACTCAATATATTTGAAGTCAATAAATTTTTCTCGGAAATATCATGTCATCGAACCCTACTCGAGGTAATTGGTCAAAGGATAGTTTTATAAATGTCTACATGTCATCATGGGGCGTCTTCATGGCTTTGGGGGGAGGGGGGGCTGCTGGGAGTGGGGGTGAGGAACAGTTATTTCCAATATGAGTTTGGGGGGGGGGGGAATAATATAAAATCCAAATTTATAGCATGGAAACAATTTTGACCGCAGAGCCAACGTGCCGCTGATGGGAATGCGGATTGCTTTCTCACTATAAACATTAAAAAAATATATAGGCCTAATAAGACACATTGTTGCCCAATTTCTGGATTTGATCATTTGATTTGCTAAAAAAAAAATGTGAAGAATTATTGAGCTATTAGCGAAATTGTGATAGTGTGTTATGAATATCTTTATAATAGATTACTCAAAAAATGTTCTAAAACATTTTTAACTGTCTATTTTTTGCATTACTAATATTCATGTGACCTCTCGAATTAGATAAATGGCATACAGAATTGACCAAAGTCCAGGGGAGAGGTGCGGAAGTTTGGGTCCCCCCCCCCCACTCAAGGGAGTATACGGCCCTACGACTGATGTAAATGTCTTAAATGACTTAGTTATTATAAATCTTTTTTTTTGCTCCTCTTTACATGCTCAATTAAAGGTAGCATGAAAATATATTGTAAACATCCCTGATAAGACNAGGGCAAAGGCCCCCCCCCCCCATATTAACTAACCGTTAGACTTTACAGAACAAATCTCACAGGCGACGAGAGTCATACACGTGTGATCAACGGTTGAACACATGTTGATGGGAGATGGTTCAGATGTCAGCTCTTTGAACAATTATTGAATATTTTGGATAGGGTTCAAATCTTTGAACAACTATTGAATATTTTGGAAATGGTTCAAATATGAAATCTTTGAACAACTATTGAATATTTGGTATAACGGTTCAAATGTCAACTCTTTGAAAAATTATTGAATATTTTATATAGGGTTCAAAAGTCAAATCTTTGAACAACTATTGAATATTTTGGATAGGGTTCAAATATGAAATCTTTGAACAACTATTGAATATTTTGTATACTGGTTCTAATGTAAAATATTTGGACAACTGTTACTGAGCATATCCCACAATGTTATTTTCCGACCTTAACGTCATAAGGTATGTAGCAGTATCTGTTGTTAATTTTATTTATATAGCTTCTATCGGAAAAAATGACATGCTATAAAAAGTTCATAGCCCCTCCCCCAGTATTAGGATTCTGGATAATGATGGATATATGTGCCAAGTTTGGTCAAGATCCATCAATCCATGTAAAAAACGTATGTGGAACAAACACACAACCCACCAACATTCACTTTTATATACAATTATATATACATACATATATATATATATATATATATATAAATATATATAT
>CAXITT010000302.1:70290-87597 GCA_964033795.1 Lymnaea stagnalis | reverse complement strand
ACATACAACAGCACAAATACACCAGCACACGTACATAACACACGTATAACAACACACACACAACAAGACACATACAACAGCACAAATACACCAGCACACGTACATAACACACGTATAACAACACACACACAACAAGACACATACAACAGCACAAATACACCAGCACACGTACATAACACACGTATAACAACACACACACAACAAGACACATACAACAGCACAAATACACCAGCACACGTACATAACACACGTACATAACACACATACAACAGCACACATACAACAACACATGCAACAACACATACAACAACACATGCAACAACACACACATAAAACAGCACAGAATGGTGATGTTTGGTGAATACCTCTCGCCTTGTTTATAATTTGTCCATGCCCCTTCACACAAACCTTACAACTAATATCTCCAATAGTCCATGTTAGTGCATCACTTAACGAACGACTGCGAAAGGTCTATGAAGGACCGTTCTCTTCAAATAAAATAAAAATTTTAAAAAAAAACAACAACATTCTATAGGAGTTAAAACTATGAGTCGGGTGTGTTTCGGTGGTGGTGGTGGTGGTGAATGTTGGGGGAGGGGGGGGGGTTAAGTTTTCCACGACAACAAAAAAGGTCACGGTGGCACACAGAGAAACCAGTCAACTTGAGCAGACGAGCGTTCTGAATGATAAAATAAAAAGCTTTTCTCCCCCACCCCCCCCCTTTTTTTTTTTAAAAACACGACAAAAACAAATGTTTCCTTCAAGAAAACAAAAAAGGTCAAGGGGGAACACAGAGAAACCAGTCAACTTGAGCAGCCGAGCGTTCTGAATGATAAAATAAAAAGCTTTTCTCCCCCACCCCCCCCCTTTTTTTTTTTAAAAACACGACAAAAACAAATGTTTCCTTTATATCATTCTGTCAGGTTGCGCCTCAAATTTCAGACTCTGCCAAAAGTCAGTGCATAACAAAAACAACAACAAAACAAAGGGTAAAGTTAAATTTACGGAAGCCGTGAGCGTTTCATATTGTTCTCTCTTATTTTCTTCAGTCTTCTGAACATTCTATGTCACGACCTTACATTATTTTTTTTTTTTTAAATTTCAACTCGCTCAATGAAAGTACATTATAATCTATAAGATATCCACCACGTACTGAATGCCTGGGGTCAACCGCAAGTATACAGCGGCTAGCACTGAAACAAATAAGTCATTATCAAGTCTTACCACATTGTGTCCTACATAGGATAATATGAATCTATCTGGCCTCTGCAGCTGGCCGCAAGGATTGACCACAACAGCCTCTGTGTTTGGAGATAGCAGAGCCGGAGATACTGATTTGATGTTTGCTTTACAGTAATATAGGTCAAGCCAGTTGTTCTCAAACGCTGAACCCCCCTCTCCCCCCCCCCCCCCCAAGGACTATCTTGATGGTCCACATTATTTTGTTTTAAATTAAAATAAAAAAAGAACTGATGCTTTGAATATGTTTCGTCATTCTTATAAATTAGCATAGTTTGTCTATTATAGTGTTTGGGTCTCTGCACCCTCTTGTATTTTAGAATATTTTGCCTAGTATCTGGGCCTTTTGCATAGTCTTATATTACCATATTGAGCCCAGTGGTTGGGCGTCTGCGCAACTACTTTTTTAAAATTACTAACGTCCCGAATAGAAGTTAATAGTAGAGCAAGGTATGTGGAAGGAAGGTTGAATCAAAAGACAGGACGATCAGATACGAACGTTTCGGCTCAGAGCTGTCCACAGCAGACGGGACAAAAAAAATAGGACAAGAAATAGGAACTGGCTATTTTTATCGCCATTGTTGTTGCCGGAAGTTGGTTTTTTCAAAATCAAGATTGCAGGAAATGAAAGAATGTAGGTATTATTACTGTTTAAAAAATAGGATCTTAACGGGAAAAATAATAATTTTATTTTCAAGATATGTAAATATATAAAAAAAAAAATAAAAATTAAGGAACCTTTGAGGATCATTGGTAGAGGAGTATTTAAATAATTCCGAATGACGATAATTCCGAAAAGCTGAATTTATTTGTTTTCTCTCACTGTGTTGAATATACGCCACTCTCGCTGGTGTGTTGGTACAGGAAATCAGTGCCATGGTGGATACATATATAATGCACCTTCATGTTTATCTCCGTTGAAATGGGATGACACCGGGGAAAGTTTATTCTGCTCATTATCATAAAGGTAGTCAGTTGTGGTTTATATTGTAATATAATTAAAAATATAAATCAATTTTTTTATAAAATAAAAAAAAAATAAATAAAAACTACAAGACAAACTATGATGAAAATTAATTTTAGTAAATAACTAAATATAAGTTATTTATGAAATAGACATACGGGGTCCACGGAAGAGAACAGGTTGAATACCACCGGGTCGAGTCTTTGTAATTGATTGTTTTTTCCCCCCCCCCCCCCCCCCAATTTTTATACACATAATTCACAATTCTTTTTTGCATGTCTGTGCAAATCTAAAGCAATTTATTTACAACATTTATTTTAAAAAATTTGTGTTGTTAAACTGCAACTATAAAAATCAGTTGTGTTGCTTCAAAGAGTCAAGATACTTCTGGAGAGTCCCTTCTCAATTGTCTCTAATTCTGTTTGAAGGTAATGTAACGTGTACTTTTACTTGTCACGTGGCTAATATTCGGGTTATCGAACGTAAATCTGATCAGTTTAATTAAGTTAAAGCGAACAATCGTTTTATTTTAAAGTGAATTTGAAATTGAAAAAAAAAATTAAAATAAACATCGTTTACTTTGCAAATTGAAAATACAAATAAAGGCTAATATCGTCACGTGACCACATTGAATCTCATAGCATTGTATACGGTCGTAAAAAATCTGATGATAAGTGGCATTTATAATTTTGGGTTCCCTTGTTACGTCAACGCACGCGCGCGCACACACACACACACACACACACACACACACACACACACACACACACACACACCACACTCTGGCACTCGTTGAAATGAAAGACGAAATTGCTGGCATTACGCAATGATTCATAGAAAGCAACCAATAGAAACAATCCAGTGACGTCGAAGATTACCGTTAGCCGTATGGGAATAGGGCCGAATATTACGGTTAGCCGTCTGGAAATGTAGCCCAAGATTACCTTTAGCCGTATGGGAATAATAAGACCTAAGATTACCATTAGTTGAATTGGAATAAGGCCCGAGATTACCGTTAGCCGTATGGGAATAGGGCCGAGGATGAAACAGGTACTCGGAACTCATACACCTAAATCAACCTCACAATGGAGAAATGTCCAGCGACGAGTAAAAGCGTTTAAGCTGCCCATGCTAATGTTATACTGCATTACATCCTAATCTCACGTAAAGGGTAGTGATATTTACAATGTGAAACTAATAATTAAAGTTATAACTAATGACGACATTTAGTCATAAAATAAAAGATTAAAAATAAATTATTTAAAAAAAAAATACATTACATAAATATTTACCTTACTTGACTCAAAGCACAGATTAGCATGGTTGGTACACATTGTTTAGATTCTATTTCTAAAAGCACAGCCTAATATGGTTGGTACACATTGTTTAGATTCTATTTCTAAAAGCACAGCCTAATATGGTTGGTACCCATTGTTTAGATTCTATTTCTAAGCACAGCCTAATATGGTTGGTACACATTGTTTAGATTCTATTTCTAAGCACAGCCTAATATGGTTGGTACACATTGTTTAGATTCTATTTCTAAGCACAGCCTAATATGGTTGGTACATATTGTTTAGATTCTAATTCTAAGCATCAGCCTAATATGGTTGGTACACATTGTTTAGATTCTAATTCTAAGCATCAGCCTAATATGGTTGGTATACATTGTTTAGATTCTAATTCTAAGCATCAGCCTAATATGGTTGGTACACATTGTTTTGATTCTAATTCTAAGCACCGCCTAATATGGCTGGTACACATTGTTCAATTTCTAAGCACCGGCTGATATGGTTGGTACACATTGTTTAGAGTCTAACTCTAAGCACCTCCTAATATGATTGGTACACATTGTTTAGAGTCTATAACACTAAGCACCGCATAATATGGTTGGTACACATTGTTCAATTTCTAAGCACCGGCTGATACGGTTGTACACATTGTTAAGATTTTAAGCACCGACTCATTTAGTTAGTACACATTATTGTAAACGAACAGCAGACTTGCAACAACTTAGACACCGTTTAATTGTAGATATTCAGCAGTTGATTTGATTACCTGGTTCTCACCCCATTGAATGGGTTTTAAGAATTAAGTTAGTTTTGTGTCTAATAAAATGGTTTTCCATCAAATTGACGCAATAAAATATGATGGAAAAACTCTTTAAAAGCACACACACACACACACACACATAATGTCCAACTTTTGTATCGGCATTAAGTCAACGCTTCGCAGGTAATCATGTTCTTTTGACTTTTGTCCAACCTTTGTTTTTCTCTTTAAAAAGGTCAAATTTTAGTACTACTACAACTACTACAACTACTACAACTACTACAACTACTACTACAAATACTACTACAACTACCACTACTACCACTACTACTACTACTACTACAACTACAACTACAACTAACTAACTACTACTACTACTACTACAACTACAACTACAACTACAACTACAACTAACTACTACTACAAGTACTACTACAACTACTAATACAACTACTACTACAACTACTTCTACTACTACTACTACTACTACAACTACAAATAACTACTGCTACTACTACTACAATTACAACTACAACTAACTACTAAACTAACTACTACTACAAGTACTACTACAACTACTACTACAACTACTGCTACAACTACCACTACTACTACTACTACTCCTACTACTACTACTACTACTCCTACTACTCCTACTACTACTACTACTACTACTTTTACTGCTACTACTACTACTCCTACTCCTACTACTACCACTACTACTATTACTATTACTCCTACTACTATTACTATCACTAAAGTCAGTGTAAAAATCAAACACTTGTGAAAACAATCAAAACGCGATCTCTCCTTCAATCCACCGCCATTGACAAGAATAAAAACTCCTTTCAGACTCCGCACAACTGGTTGTATCGATTGAAAGATCTGTCTAAATACTCGCTCCCTAAACTTCGGAGACCTTTTGAATCATCTTGAAAGCCGTCCGTGCAACAAGCGGTGATCTCTACGCGTTTCAAACATGGGACAAACAAACACACACCCGCACACCAAAGTGTGTGTGGGGGAGAGGGGGGGGTGGTGTGGTCCCCCCACTTACCTCAGGTGGTGGTTGCTGGTTGATTGTTTTCAAATTTTATTTCTGTAAATTACACCCCCCCCCACTCCCTACCACAGGATTACCTCGTTTTCTCACCCCCCGGGGGAGGGGGGAGAGCGGGGGTAGTTAAGGGTGGGGCGGCGGTGGTGGTCGCAACCCTCGACGGCTTTAGAGTATAGACCGGCATCACGCAGAAAAGACAAAGTGTTGATTCAGTTCATATCGCGAATGAATGATCTCAAAAACTGGACGGTCATAGGCGTGGGGAGGGGGTGTGGGTGGGGGGCGCTGTGGGGAGGAGGCAAGGAGGGGGGATGTAATCGATGGGGGACACACTTCGATTGCGCGTTGATTCTTTCAGAAATTAAACAAGTAATTAATTATGTGCTGCTGAAGGGGTTTGAAGACTATACTCCCGCAAGAGTCTGTTACGTATTTACAAAGGTGCAGTAATATAGACGGGTAGACTAGATGATAATTAAGACATGAACTATCTCACTCTCCTATTTGGAAAGTTTAAAAACAAATTTTAAGTGATTTTTATTAAATAATTAAAACAAATGCAGAATTAAAATATATAAGACTCAAAACATAAGATGTCTCGTACACTTAATTCACAAACCGAAATTGGGGTGCTTTGTAACAGTACTAAGAATAAATAATAATAATCTTAAAAAATAATGATAACAATGATAACAATATTTATAGTAATAATAATAATAATAATAATTATAATTATAATACTAATAATAATAATAATAAAGTAAAAAAAATAATCAATAATGATTATACTAATTTAAAAAAAGATAGTCTATTAATAATTATTATTATTAAAGTATAGTAAAAATAACTAATAACGGCTTAATAAAAATGATAAAAAGAATTAAGTTAAAAAAAAGAAGTAAATCAATAATTATTATTTGTTTTGATGTAACAATAACATTCATTAAAAAAAAACATCTAATTAATCATTATAATAATCTAATATTACTTTATGATTACACCAATACGATTTATCATTACCGTCCTTGCTGTTATTATCATCGCTGTTGTTAGTGCGATAATCCTTGTTATTATTTGACCGTTACCACGATCGGTGTATTTTTGGGGGGGGAATTTTCAAACCCGCGCCGGCCATCTCGATACAATCAATACCGCCATTGAACCCCCCCTATTCCCCCGGCCCCGTCCTAATCGCAAGTTATTGGCGATCGATATAAATCGATCGAGTAATAATCATAATAACTGGCACAATGAAAGGACAATCGTACAAATGAATTAATTTTAAAAAAAACAAAAACATAAAACAAAGAAGAAGAAAAATAACAAGCCCGCTCCCCCCCCCAAAAAAAAACCAAACACCTCCCCCCACCCCACCCCTCCAATAACTTAACACATAGAAACAAATCCGCTCGCACTCAGCCCGTAATGGATTTTTACGACCATTGCGTTACGCCGCGAACAATTTGCATTAAGCGGCTGGTAATAGAATCAATTAAACCGGAATGAGCCCAGCGATCGCAGTCGTTTCCTAGAAACATTGATCAGCGGGAGCGATCGGCGCCCCCCCCCCAACCCCCCCTCCTCCCTTTCCACCACCCCTCACACAACCCACCCCTTTACTCCTAGTAGTAACAAGAATCAACACTTACTTGTAATAGAATCAATTAAACCGGAATGAGCCCAGCGATCGCAGTCGTTTCCTAGAAACATTGATCAGCGGGAGCGATCGGCGCCCCCCCCCCAACCTCCCCTCCTCCCTTTCCACCACCCCTCACACAACGCACCCCTTTACTACTAGTAGTAACAAGAATCAACACTTACTTGTTTCGGAGGGAGGTCTCGAAAAGTGGGTCCGTACCAAGTGATGTGATGATGATGACGACGTCGCCGTCGGTTGGGTTCGCGAGATATCCTAAGTATCCTCCGGGTTGGCGAGTCAAGCACTCGTTTGAATAAGAAACCACCACAACACGAGCCTGGTGTCGAGTCGAACAAACATCCTACATACACGAGTTGAACACAGGGTTGGGGGGAAAAGGTGGGGGGTACAAAAGTTTAGCGTGTAATATGCTTTAGGATTTCGGTGGGGAAATAACAATGAGGCAGGGGAGAAATTAACGTTGTTGGTAGGAGAAGGGGGAGAAGAGAAGAAGAAGAACAACGAGGGAGACGGAAAAAAATCACCATCTCCCGTTACTAGCTAACGGTCGCGTAGCGGCCCGTATCTCGCACAGACAGGCAGGGCCGTAAGATTTTGAAGCCAAACAAGGCTGGCAGGACATTACGAGCTAGGGGGGGAGGCTGTACCTCCGCGCTATTCACATACCTACACTTGTTGGGTCGGCTTGTCTTGTCTCCTGGTCTGTGGTGGCAGACCGAAAGGTGGGGAGAAAAAAAAAGAAAAGGGGAGGGGGGGGAGAAATAAAATAAAAGAAAGGTTGAGAGAGGATCGGGATTTGACATACGGATAGACGGACGCATTGTGAAGCCTACGGCCCACGCCATATACACATACGCATACACATTTTGCATGGTACATTTTTGTTAAAGATACAAACAAAAAAAACAAAAGTGTAGTTGATGCACGCACAGTAAAACTTGCATTGGTTCCATCGCTAAGTCTTTCAAAATGGCACGCCACAAGATGGGCCCTTAAAGAGCCAATGCACTCCCCACTCCAACTCCACCACTTTCTTTCTCCCTGAACTTTTTTTCTTTTTCTTGAAACATTCTTTGCCGTACAACCCACACTGCCCACCCCCACTGCCCACCCCCACTTCCCACCCCCCAACCCCCCCTCCCCACCCCCACTGCCCACCCCCTGTTTTCCATCTAAAGGACAACAATTTTTTTCCACATTTCACAATTTTTTTATTTTTTTTTAAATTTATTATTTTTTTATTTTTTTTTATACTTCTTTTCCACATCTTTCGTCTCAAATTTGCAATAAGAAAATAAAGAGGCGTAGATAAGATTTTAAGGCCACGGGGAAAGGGGCCGTGAGATGGTTGGACAGACAGGGAAGAGATTGAAGTGGAAAGGCTTGAGGAGGTGGTGGAAGGGGGGGTTTCAGGTTTGGGGGGGAGGTCGTTTTTTTTTTTTTCTTTTTCTTTCTTTTCTCTAGACATCAGCCGTGGCTGTAATCTATAGCGAGTTTCTATTGGTTCCCTCAGCCTCCATTCAAGTTGCCCAGGCGAGAGGGGAAGTTACCGCGAACGTCGGGAGTGAAGCGAGGTCCCGCCTTTTTGGGTCTCGCGTTCGGGCCTTTTAGATGGGGGTTTCTTTTTTTTTTTTTTCGTTTTGTTTTTGTTTTGTTTTTAAAAGCTATTTCCTCCTTTCCAAATGACCAGGACTCCCCGTGACGTCATTGAGTCTTGAGTTTGCATGTGTGTGTTGTTGTGGTAGATATCAGCGAGAGATAGATAGAGATAGATAGAGATAGATAGAGATAGATAGAGATAGATAGAGATAGATAGAGATAGATAGAGAGAGATAGAGAGAGATAGAGATAGATAGAGTTAGATGTGGTAGACAACAGCGAGAGATAGATAGAGATAGATAGAGATAGATAGAGATAGATAGAGATAGATAGAGATAGATAGAGATAGATAGAGATAGATAGAGATAGATAGAGATAGATAGAGATAGATATAGATAGAGATAGATGTGGTAGATAGAGATAGGTAGAGATATATAGAGATAGATAGAGATAGATAGATAGAAGTAGATGTGGTAGTTAACAGCGAGAGATAGATAGAGATAGATAGAGATAGATAGAGATAGATAGAGATAGATAGAGATATATGTGGTAGATAGAGATAGGTAGAGATATATAGAGATAGATAGAGATAGATAGAGATAGATAGAAGTAGATGTGCTAGTTAACAGCGAGAGATAGATAAAGATAGATGTGGTAGATAACAGCGAGAGATAGATAGAGATAGATGTGGTAGATATGAGCGAGAGATAGATAGATATAGATGTGGTAGATATCAGCGAGAGATAGATAGAGATAGATGTGGTAAATATCAGCGAGAGATAGATAGAGATAGATGTGGTAGATATCATCAAGAGATAGATAGAGATAGATGTGGTAGATTTAGTAGATATCAGCGAGAGATAGATAGAGATAGATGTGGTAGATATCAGCGTGAGATAGACAGAGATAGATGTGGTAGATATCAGTGTGAGATAGATAGAGATAGATGTGGTAGATATCAGCCGGAGATAGATAGAGATAGAAGTGGTAGATATCAGCGTGAGATAGATAGAGATAGATGTGGTAGATAACAGCGAGAGATAGATAGAGATAGATGGAGATATATAGAGATAGATGTGGTAGATATCAGCGAGAGATATATAGAGATAGATAGATAGAGATAGATGTGGTAGATATCAGCGAGAGATAGATAGAGACAGATGTGGTAGATATCAGCGTGAGATAGATAGAGACAGATGTGGTAGATATCAGCGAGAGATAGATAGAGACAGATGTGGTAGATATCAGCGAGAGATAGATAGAGATAGATGTGGTAGATATCAGCGTGGGATAGATAGAGACAGATGGGGTAGATATCAGCGAGAGATAGATAGAGATAGATGTGGTAGATATCAGCGTGAGATAGATAGAGATAGATGGTGGTAGATATCAGCGTGAGATAGATAGAGACAGATGTGGTAGATAACATCGTGAGATAGATAGAGATAGATGTGGTAGATATCAGCGAGAGATAGATAGAGACAGATGTGGTAGATATCAGCGAGAGATAGATAGAGACAGATGTGGTAGATATCAGCAAGAGATATATAGAGATAGATAGATAGAGATAGATGTGGTAGATATCAGCGAGAGATAGATAGAGACAGATGTGGTAGATATCAGCGTGAGATAGATAGAGACAGATGTGGTAGATATCAGCGAGAGATAGATAGAGACAGATGTGGTAGATATCAGCGAGAGATAGATAGAGATAGATGTGGTAGATATCAGCGTGGGATAGATAGAGACAGATGGGGTAGATATCAGCGAGAGATAGATAGAGATAGATGTGGTAGATATCAGCGTGAGATAGATAGAGATAGATGTGGTAGATATCAGCATGAGATAGATAGAGACAGATGTGGTAGATATCAGCGAGAGATAGATAGAGACAGATGTGGTAGATATCAGCGAGAGATAGATAGAGACAGATGTGGTAGATATCAGCGAGAGATAGATAGAGACAGATGTGGTAGATATCAGCGAGAGATAGATAGAGATAGATGTGGTAGATATCAGCGTGAGATAGATAGAGATAGATGTGGTAGATATCAGCGTGAGATAGATAGAGACATATGTGGTAGATATCAGCGTGAGATAGATAGAGACAGATGTGGTAGATATCAGCGAGAGATAGATAGAGATAGATGTGGTAGATATCAGCGTGAGATAGATAGAGATAGATGTGGTAGATATCAGCGTGAGATAGATAGAGATAGATGTGGTAGATATCAGCGTGAGATCGATAGAGACAGATGTGGTAGATATCAGCGTGGGATAGATAGAGACAGATGTGGTAGATAACAGCGTGAGATAGATAGAGATAGATGTGATAGATATCAGCGAGAGATAGAGATAGATGTGGTAGATAACAGCGTGAGATAGATAGATATAGATGTGATAGATATCAGCGAGAGATAGAGATAGATGTGGTAGATAACAGCGTGAGATAGATAGAGATAGATGTGATAGATACCAGCGAGAGATAGATAGAGACAGATGTGGTAGATATCAGCGAGAGATAGATAGAGATGGATGTGGTAGATATCAGCGAGAGATAGATAGAGATAGATGTAGTAGATATCAGCGAGAGATAGATACAGACAGATGTGATAGATTACAGCGAGAAATCGATAGACATAGATGTAGTAGATATCAGCGAGAGATAGATAGAGACATATGTGGTAGATAACAGCGTGAGATAGATAGAGATAGATGTGGTAGATATTTGGTACACACCTAGTTTTATAGAAGAGTAAAAAAATATAACAATTTAAACATTTTCTGGGAAAATTTACTTTGAAGAAAAAAATAATTTGTTTAAATAAAATTTTATTTTAAAGTCAATATAGTCTACCATGTTACCTTGCAAGCTAATATCAACAATTCAAAATGTTATCATTGATCGCTGTGCGCACTGAAGCTTAACAGTCTTAAAACCGCCCCCATGATTGCTTGCCCTGAGATTCATTCTCTATGACATGCTTGTATGATTATAACGATTTGATAGGGAAGGGGACCGTTTTGAATGGCTAATTCTATTGATACATAAATTATAAGTGTCTACCTCTAAAGACGATGCCAGAGTTTAAACGAACTTACACCACGGTTGATTGGTTGACGTCTACCGTTACATGATAATGTTTTAATTCTACGCTGTCACTGTATAAGCTGGCCAGTCTCCAGTACTTCAAACTAAATAATTCTCATGTGTATATATATATATATATATATATATATATATATATATTAAGACAGGAAATCTACTATTTCGGCTTCAAATTTTCAAACCAAAGTATCTGGATAAAATTCTGTAACTTTGAAATACTAACCCCTAGCCACTACTAGTCGAAGAAAAGTGGACCACAATTTCCCTTGCAACTCACTTAATGAAAACCAATTGATGACTCATAGACTAGTCTTTCATCCCCCTATCCAACTCCACACCGACCGGTGACAACCAGTGCCTATTAAATTCTACAAGTGTCCGGCCAGTCTCCACCCCCCTCCCCATTCAAAGTCCTCACAGAAAAGTTCAAACAAAAGCCTGTTGCCGTATTAATGGCTGGGTTGGTTGGGAAGGGGGGGGGGGCAGATGGATACAATATGGCCACCCTTGATGGGCCTGACTGTCAATCGGAAACATTTGTCACCGTGATTAAGAAGTGATTCCATCTTAATTCAGCGTGGACAAGGGTTCGAATCCCACAGTCAAGTGTAGTCGAGACGTGAAGTGGCTTGGGGTGATGTATGGACCGGCCGGTTGAGTGATACGGACTGGTCACTTTGGCGCATGCCGTAGACCCGTGCGTTATATCTATCTTCACATCATCACATTTGTCACGCCAGGCCACCGGAAGGTCCGACACGGTGTAGGGGAAGTGGGGGTCGGGGTCTGGACCCCTAAACTGTGAGATCACCGTTAAAGCGTAGATGTGATGGACGTAGTTAAAGCTTGGAGAGAGATGATGACGCGTCTTTACAGACTTGCAATCCGATCAGCGAAAGTTCGAGTCCATCACAGACATCAAACAGCCCGTATGTGAATCTATTGAATCAACGGAAATCTCTAAAGTTGCTTTCTTTTTCCTGTGCTATGTTACTTGTCTTCCTAGTTGTCTTGTTTGCTGAAGAAGTCTCTAAGCCGAACGTCCAAATCTTCTTGTCCTGGCTATGTGTGCATATAAATTCAAGTTTAATACACCTTGTTCCTTTATTTCATCTGCAGATGCTAGCAACGTTTCTAAGACTCAAAATTTAATGAAAGTTTTGATACATTTCAGAGTTTTTGTGTTAAATAAAAATAAAATAGAAAAATACATTTTTGTACAATGTCTAAAATTCATTTTCCCATGCAGACACTGGAGCAAAGCACTCTTTCTTAACCTCGTACACTATTGTTTATGTGGGGTGGGGTGGGGGGGAGACTTAGATTGAATGATGTCACATGGATTGTTTCTAGCGTCGAACGTTAAAGTTCCAATGACCAAATACTCCAAAGAATAATAATAATAATAATAATAATAATAATAAATATAATAATAATAAAGCAATAATAAATAAAAAAAATCATTTTAAAAAAAAACAACAGAGAAAAGTTGAAGTCATCTTTGATTTAGTTGCTTCTAAAGTCATCTTTGATTTAGTTGCTTCTAAAGTCATCTTTGATTTAGTTGCTTCTAAAGTCATCTTTGATTTAGTTGCGTCTAAAGTCATCTTTGATTTAGTTGCTTCTAAAGTCATCTTTGATTTAGTTGCTTCTAAAATCATATTTGATTTAGTTGCGTCTAAAGTCATCTTTGATTTAGTTGCTTCTAAAGTCATCTTTGATTTAGTTGCGTCTAAAGTCATCTTGACGTCCTCTGACACATCTCTAACGCCTTCTTTTAAGCCAGAGTAATCTTTGATGCCGCCCGTTCACTGTCCACGCCGAGCTGACCACACAGCTGTCCAAGGGAGATGCCACCTGTGTGTCGCTGTCACAATGTCATCGAGCGTGACGTGGTCACAGGTGAAAAGAGTTCCTTCTTCCGTGACATTTCATTTTTTTTTGGGTCAAAAAAAAAAAGGGGGGGGGGGGGTTTTGAAAAAAAAAAAAAAAAGGGGGGGGGGGGGATTGTGAAAAGAAAAAAAAAAGGGGTAAGGGTGGGGAGATAATCAAGCGCTTGTCTTTGTACGTCAACTAGTTCTCAGTAAAATGAAAATTCGGTGGCTGAACTTTGTGTTTAAGCACTTTACGTCGTTTACAGTGATTCCTTGTCTATATTGGGGATTAGGCGATAGGCGAAAATTCCCAAAGTAGGGACCTTATGTGTAATTTTTTTTATGTATATACTAGAATAAATGGCCCGATGTTACCGGGATAATAATTGTAGATCCATTGCGATAATTTCTTACTGCTATTGCAAAAACTCGTCACAATTCATAACTTTGAAAATGTAATGATATTTGCGTTTCTAACATCATTAAGTTTTGAGAAGTATTTATCTACTATATATTAATGGGCCTATCCTACTCCTTTTCACGCTCCTTAACTACTCTTTTCCCCTCTAAACAATACCTTAAATTACACAGTCTAAATTATTACTAATTATATCACTTTTGTCATTAAAGAAGTTAATTGAGGGACAATTACTACGTTAGAGAAATACTTTAGATTTACCCCTTTTCGTGCCCTTGAATTACAACTTTTTTTTTCTCTAAAAATTGTAAAAAAAAAAATTGCCTTAAATTTACACCAAAAACTCTATATATGATATAAAAAATATTTTACATTAATATGAATTCAATATATATTGATATCTCCAGCAAATATTTAAATACATTTCTGCCTTTAAAAAAAAAAAATTATATATTATCAGAAAATCGTAAAACAAAGAATTCTTTTACCTAAAGAAGAATTGCACAACCGTTTTCACGTCTATGACAGATTTGAGTATTTAAAAAAATATAATTTAAAGGTTAATCTTAAAAAAAATACAAATCTCTTTACTTTTTGCAAAATAAAAACAAAAATATATTTTAATTTTTTGAAAGTACATATTAACCCATCTCTATTGTTCAAAATTAATTTTTCAATTGTGTAAAATGATTGGGTTTTGATATTCATGGATGATGGGTATACTTATATAAATGTACCCAAGATTTGTTAACGCAATTGATCTTCTTAATTGATAAACATAATTATAATTGTTAAAGAGAGCGAGAGTACCATCTCTTTTTTCACATATGAAATACCATAGGAGTTAACTATGTTGTCATCCAAGTAAAAATGTACAGATCTTATTTCCTACCTCCGACATGTATTTACCAAAGAAAATTAATTATTTATCAAAACCATTCCTTTATTTTGAGACGTATGCTGTGCTGCCTTGGGCAACATGAACATACCCGTATTTGTGAAAAGAGAATGTAACATTCATTTTTCACAAATGTAATACCATAAGAGTTAACTATATTGTCATCCACGTTAAAATGTATACATCCTATTTCCTACCTCTGAAATGTATGTTCCCAAGAAGGTTAATTATCTATCAAATTCATTCCTTTATTTTGAGACGTATTGTGTGCTGCCTGGGTCAAAGTAACCAACCCCTCCCCCACCAGATTTAAATAAATTTAGAAAAAATCTTCTACCGGATTGTTTAATTTGATTTGATATTTAAATCACACTGTTAGCTTGATCACTGCGGTCTGGTCCTCCGAAATCTATTTAATAAACACAATTTTTAAAAATTGTTTCTTAAATGATTTTTTATCATTTACAATGCCCCTCAAAGTTTGAGGCAAACTGTTCCATAATTTTGGCGCTATCGCTTCAAAAGAGCGCAATCCGTAAGACTTTTTTATGCGTTCATGCACTCTAGGAAAACTCACTAAGTACTGTCTTGAAGACTTCAGGCTCTTCAGAGGTACATGTTTATAAATCAGTTCCTTGAGACATTCCGTTGCTGAGCCATCTATGCAGCTGTACGCCAGGGACAGAATTTTGTAGTTAATGTAGTCCCTTCCATACCCAGACTAAAATAATTTGCACTTCATATGGTTCGTTCTTTTTTGTTTTAGTTACAAGTGGATTAGTCAATGCTATTTAGCTATGGAGTTGCGCTGCACTGATGGACTTAAACCGCATTTTCTCATTATACTTATATTTTAAGGTTAGTTTTTACACATTATGAATTAAATAAAAGCATATTTTTTTTATCAAAACAGACAAAACTTTCTAAATGTAAAAATATACAAGGCAAAAAATGTGTGTGTTTTATTAACAATTTAAAAAGCAATCAATTGTATTTATTATTTTACTTTTAAGAAGGGACAATACTTAATCAGTTTTGTCACGCGCGGTTATTAAATTTAAAGAAACCTAAGAGTTTTGGCGAAATAGGCTTTTCGCGCTATGACGTCATGTGCATGATTATTTAGAACAAATTAATTTTAATTTTAATTCGCAATATTAACAACGCACTAAAAGACGCACTAAAAACGACTGATGTTTGGGTTTTCCCAATAAATATGATTATGGTGTAAATCGCTGATCATAATTTTTTAATTTTTCAAATGTTTTCATAACTTTCAAACAAATATAAAATGTTTAAGATAGTTCCTTAGTTGATACTTTAAATGTATTGGTAATTTATAATAATAATACTTAAACTTTTACGAAAATAAAAGCGGTTTTAGAATATTTTTTGCGCATTTAAATTTATTCGATTTCCGTAAAATAATAGAAAATAACTATGATTGTTTTTAGGAATCCGAACGTACTTAAAAAGTTTCTCCCTTTTGGCGTTATGTGAACCTAGCTCATTCTCATATATATGTTTTAACGCCTTATTAACATTCTCCCCACACTCTTATAACTCTCTTCCCCCATTTACCCCGGCCACTCCCCCCCCCTCCACGCTCTTATAACCACTTTTAATGCTCTTAACCACTTTCTAGCTTTCTACACTCTCAATTAATCCTACGTAATTTTAACAACATGTACAATTCTATATGGGAATCTATATACCGAAAGATCCAACGATCTAGTGGAAAATCTGAGATACATATTATATATATATATAAATAGACGTAAAAAAAATGCGCGATATAGTCATAGACCGCTAAAAGTAAACCAGCGATGGACTGTATATTACTTTTTTTTCATAAGAGTCTAACGGGCTGTGGGAAGATGTAGAGTTTGTGGGGGAAAGGGTTGGGCTAGGAGAGTGTGAGGTGTGCAACCCAACCCCACCCTGAAAATAGTGGCGACACCCGAAGCCAAAAACTCAACAAATAAACATTCCTGCCTTATATGGACATTATGGTCATTGCGTTTTTCGGACATACCCCCCCCCCTTCCTACACACATACACACTTTCGAAAGTAGCTTCCAAAGATTGGTTGTGGGTCTCTAAGACTCCAGGACTTTTAATTTCATGACCATTTTTTAGGGCATACACAATTTGGAGTTGTCGTATAATAGGAATTTCTAAATAGGTAAACATTACAATATACAATTTTCTAAAAGAAAAGGGGGTGGGGGTGGGAAGGGGGGGAGTTTCCCTTGTTTGTGACAGAACATTGTTAGCTTCTGAAATACTGTTAACAACCAATGATCAAAATAAGATATAGTGTATTTTAAATGTATTCATTATACCTGCTCAATGCATCATTCCAATCTCCTCCTCCCCCCCCCCCCAAACCAGACCATTTTTTTTGTCTTTTCACCAGTCATTAAAAAAAGAA
>CAXITT010000302.1:54315-70152 GCA_964033795.1 Lymnaea stagnalis | reverse complement strand
AAACATAATCGGCCCAGACAATTTAGAATTTTAAAGGGAAACAGATTCAAAAAAATTTAAAAAAAAAAAAAAAAAAAAAAAGTAACAAAAAACACAAAACTCCAACGTAACAGCCTTTTTAAGGCATCACCCATCCAAATATGTAACCAAGATGTCACTGTTTCGTCCCCAATCCTCAAACAACAGAAACGTTCGTCCGTCTGCCAGCCAGGCCGAGATGTTTCAAATGTATTACTGCGCCGTACCAGCCGGTGGTACGCGTTCAAGGGAAGTAGCGCCATTGTTTATTACCATTAGTTTCACCTTCTGTCCAGTGGCGGCCTCGCGGGTTAAGCTCTGCTCGCGCCGAATGCTAATTAACCAGTTAACCACCGGGTAATATTACTACGCAGGCGAAATTTAAACGAAAAAAAATATTTAAACAAAAACATAAACCACTTTGTCGCAGAGACGAGTTCAGATGCACTAAAAAAAAAAAAAGGGAGGAGGAGAAAATTATTAATTATTTGCAATTTCATAAAACGCATCAGGCATTGAAAATCTTTACAGAATGTTTTAGAGGCCAAGGGAGTCGCATTGAATGAAGCCAAGGGAGTCGCATTGAATGAAGCCAAGGGAGTCGCATTGAATGAAGCCAAGGGAGTCGCATTGAATGAAGAAGAAACATAAATACGATTTATATTCATGAATTGTTGAAAAGATCAACATCTCCACACGAGGCGGGCGCGAGAGGTCACTTCAGGATGACGTCCCCCACGGACAACACTTCTTATTGACAACCCTGAGGCATTTGTGAGTAGAGCGATGGGCTTTAAAAAAAAAAAAATTTAAATCTAAGTTTACCAAACGAATTCATTTACCTATAAAATAGAATGAAATTAAAAACTTAAAAGACTTAAACACACCTCCACCACGAAAAAGAAAGTGTTTCGTATAAATAAATCGTTTATATATTTTTCTAAACATTATTTTTTTTGACATTAATATTCTAATGACCCACACGCTTTTACTACGCATATTTATTTCACGAACTATTTCAGGAAAAAATAAATTAAAAAATAAAGCACCATATTGCACTAGCGCTATTTGTACGAGTTATCGGTCATTTTATTTCGTTAAATCAGTGGCATGATATTTCAATCCTCTTCCCCTTGAGAAAAATGAAAAAAAAAAAACTGATTGGGGGTAGGGGTGTGGATTTTGGGGTTGAAAATGTGAAAGAATGTGTTTATGTGTCACGTTTCAGCTCGATAGGTTGACAGGAAGTGGGTCAATTAGTCAGCCGCAGATTTTGCCTCACACACAGGCAGAAAGAAGCACACGAAAAAAGAAAAATAACGAACTTAATATGACGGATGTTAAAATTTCTATTTTTTTTAGAGTAACTCTGCTATATGGGTGGTTAATATGACGTCGTTAGGGATACGCTAAATTGGTTTCGTGGTCCAGTGGTTATCTCGGCGTATACTAATTACTCACCTTACACACAGGTAAGGGTAAATAAAGGTAAGTTTTTGGAACATAGAATAGCTGAGTACGTTTCCTATTTAATTTGACTTTTGTTTTCGGAGGTGTAGACAGAGAGTGTTCATTTCTCCCGTAGGACTTTTTGAATGTTCACAAAAAAGAAAATTAAAAAAAAAAAAACTTTTACGTTTTTTTTGTTTTTGTTCCTTCCTGAAAAGAAAAGTTGAGTTACAGCAGATGAACAACATCTTTTGAGAATTTAGAATTCCACCTGATTTCTGTTCATTCAACTTCTCTTGCGTTCAGATAGTTGATACGGCTGAACAGTTGAGGATTACGTTAAGGACACTCTTCTTTCTTTTCGGCACATTGTCATCCGTTTCTAAAACACCTCTTCCTTTATATTTTCTTACTTTGAACACACAAAAACAAACGAAAAAAAAAAACAAAAACAAGAAAAAACATTTAGTCTACAGTTGAACTGCGACCTCAACACAGGTCTCAAGACGTAGAACTAAACAGTCACTTCAACGGTTGTGAAAAGTCCTATACTGCGCCTACTCACTATGGCGGCTCGACTGCAGACTCTTAACTGTTGTGACAGTTCAATAGCTTCTGGTGCTGCTCGCTCGGGTAAAAAAGGGGGGGGGGGGTGTTTCCTTAATAGAACTATCCTGGGGCTTTAAGTTTAAAGGCGGCTCGGGATAGGGAGAAGGAGAGCCGCCTTTGATCTAAAAATAAACGAAAGATAACGCATTTTTTGGTGCTGCTCGCTCGGGTAAAAAAGGGGGGGGGGTGTTTCCTTAATAGAACTATCCTGTGGCTTTAAGTTTAAAGGCGGCTCTGGATAAGGAGAATGAGAGCCGCCTTTGATCTAAAAATAAACGAACGATAACGCATTTTTGGAATTCATTAGGCTGGTCCCGTACCCTCTGCTGACAAGAGTGGCCTGCCCTTTCTAATTTGAACTCTCGGAGGAACGAGACCGGTGGTTCTTTCGGTCTGTAACTGAACTCCCTGAAGCATATTTGGTTTATAACAATTTTCGCTAATTTATTCTATATTTTCCATTTCGGGAAAAAATCTATGTTCATTTATCAACCAAATCTGTTACGTTCAAAAGTTCAACTGAGTTGTCCCACAGAGATGTCCCACTGAGATGTCCCACTGAGATGTCCCACAGAGATGTCCAACTGAGATGTCCCACTGATATGTCCCACTGAGATGTCCCACTGATATGTCTCACTGAGATGCTCTACTGAGACGTCCCACAGAGATGTCCCACTGAGATGTCCAACTGAGATGTCCCACTGAGATGTTCCTCTGAGATGTCCCACTGAGATGTTCCCATGAGATGTCCAACTGAGATGTCCCACTGAGATGTTCCCCTGAGATGTCCCACTGAGATGCCCCACTGAGATCTCCCACTGAGATGTCCCACTGAGATGTTCCTCTGAGATGTCCCACTGAGATGTTCCCATGAGATGTCCCACTGAGATGTCCCACTGAGATGTTCCCCTGAGATGTCCCACTGAGATGTCCCACTGAGATTTCCCACTGAGATGCTCCACTGAGACGTCCCACCGAGATGTCCGTCTGCGCTGTCCCACTGAGACGTTCCCCTGCGATGTCCCACTGAGATGTCCGACTGATATGTCCCACTGAGATGCTCCACTGAGATGTCCCACTGAGATGTCCCACTGAGATGTCCCACTGAGATGTCCCACTGAGATGTTCCTCTGAGATGTCCCACTGAGATGTTCCCCTGAGATGTCCAACTGAGATGTCCCACTGAGATGTTCCCCTGAGATGTCCCACTGAGATGTCCCACTGAGATTTCCCACTGAGATGCTCCACTGAGACGTCCCACAGAGATGTCCAACTGAGATGTCCCACTGAGATGTTCCCCTGAGATGTCCCACTGAGATGCTCCACTGAGACGTCCCACAGAGATGTCCAACTGAGATGTCCCACTGAGATGTTCCCCTGAGATGTCCCACTGAGATGTTCCCCTGAGATGTCCCGCTGAGATGCCCCACTCAGACTTTCCAGTTTGACTAGTGTGGTTCCTGGTGATAAAATCCACGGCGAGCTTCCTTCAGGAATTTAGTACCATTCTAACAGTACCCTGGGGGCGATGGACTCAAAAGACTTGCAATCTGGTCATTCAAAGGAACAGCCAATTTCTCTTTAGTACCGGTCAACGGGTAAATGTCTGACACATGCTGGCGGCGATAACAAACACACTACAACAACAAAAATAACAACAGCAACAATGTGGCAAACGACCCTGCTGGGTCGTTTACGCAGAAGAAGATTTTCAATATTTCTCAGGCTTTCTGCTAAAGTAGTGCGCACATGAAAGACAAGCATTGCCGGCCCATTCAGTTCACCGTCTGCATTTTACCGCAGGGCCGCCATGAAGAGTTTATGACCCCCTCTGAATTTCCAAATTGTTTTGTTGAAGTTAATATATTGGTCTAACTGCAGCCTTACTGCGCGTAGTTGGTCAGTGAACAACCATCAGTATGTGCCAAGCACTTATACTTTACGCCGTCTCTAAAGCCCGTACTTTGGTGTTTGGTTTCCCCACGCTATGTCTGAGCCCAACTCCCTAATTAATTAGGTCATGATGACCGCACGGAGTCAGGGATCAAATGTTGAGGAAAGTTTATAATCCGATTATATCTGCGCCTCAGACCAGCGGTTCTCTAAAGGTTGCACACTGAAATTGATTTTTTTTAAAAAAATATTTTAAAAATTATTTAAAAAATAGGAGATGTCGGAATGACGAGCAAATGAACAGGGTGGTATGTACATTTTGGTTTCGTACTTTGTTTCAGAGGTAAAAAAAATTCAAGACCTTTGAGAACCGTTGTTGAACACATTTTGACGGTAGAAAGTGACAATTCCTTTTTTCTTTAAAGTTAATTTGGGACATAATTAATTCAACAGAAACAAAACTGTTATTAAAATCATTTAAAAAATATACAAAATTACTAATATATCGTACTTTTTCAGTTACATATTTTTGCCTCCTTATAGTCAAAATCTCTCCCTTCCTTCCTCTTCCTGCTTCTCCGTCTTTCTCTCCCTCTTCCTCTTCCTCTCCCTTTCTCCCTCCCCATTTCTCCTTCTTCTCTTTTTAATTTCTTTCTTCCCATCTTTCTCTCCCTCTTTGTCACTCTCTTTCTCTTCCACTCTTCCCCTCTCTTTAAGTCAATCTTTGCTTCTCTCTCGTCCAACTCTATCTCTTTTCCATCCTCCTCCTCTTTCCTATCCCCTTCTCCTTCAATATTTCCCTCGCTATTTGCTCCCCACTGTCTTTCTTCTCACTCCTCTGTCTGCCCCCCTTCCGTTATCTTTCTTCCCTCCCTATATGTATTTCTATCCTGCTGTCTTTTTGCCCTCCCACTGTCTTTCTTCTCCCCCAACTCTCCATTTTTATATACCACTGACTTTTCCCCTATCCCATTCTCTATCTTCCTATCCCACTGTCTTTCTTCTCCCCCAACTCTCCATTTGTATATACCACTGACTTTTCCCCTATCCCATTCTCTATCTTCCTATCCTACTGTCTTTCTTCTCCCCCAGCTCTCCATTTTTATATACCACTGACTTTTCCCCTATCCCATTCTCTTTCTTTCTATCCCCATCTCTTTCTTCCTATCCCAATCTCTTTCTTCAACTGCCAATTTCTTTTTTCATATCCCTTGTTCTTTCTTCTCTTTACAATCTTTCTTCCTATCCCACTCTCTGTCTTCCCCTACAATCCTCTCCCCCCCCCACTGGCTTTCTTCTCCTTACACCCTCTTTCTTCTTATCCCATTTTCTGTCTTACCTTCAACACTCTTTCTCTCCCATCCCACTGTATTTCTTCCCTCCAACAGCCTGTCTTCTTATCCCATTGTCTTTCTCATTATCCACTGTATCTCTTCCAATCTCAATTTCTTTCATCCCTCCAACTGTATTTCTTCCTACCCTACTGCATTTCTCTCTATCTCAATGTCTTTCTTCCGATCCCTCTCTCTTTCTCCCATCTCACCCCCTTTCATCCTATCCTACTCTCTTTCTTCCTATAACACAGTTTTTTTTGTTTTGCATTCCTTCTCTCTTTCTTCCCCGTTTCTTTCTCCTTTCACCATTACTTCTCTTTCCTATTTTCCCCGTGTCTTCGACCTCTCTCCTTATGCCTTTTTCACCCTACAAGCTCTCTCTCCCTCTCTATCCCTTCCAGCGGAGCCTTTGCTTATCTTTCACAATTGCGTTCGTTCAAATCTCTTTGGTATACCTTTTTTTCTTTTTAAACTCCACTTTTACAAGGACCCACTGAGTGAAGGCATTTCGGGCAAACCTCAGCAACAATCCCCTCTTAATGAACTGGGTTAAGCTAATTTCATTCTCTGGGCGACCGAACATGGGGAAAGTGTCAGGGACCAAATGAATGCGACCCCTTGATGGATGGGGACCTCTCCGCAATTGATAGCCGAACGGTAATACCCGATTGGTATCTCCCTCCCCGAGACGGGATTTCCCCGATTTCTCAGTACGCCCCGGCCGTGTTCTCCGAATTCCGCAGTGTCGTGTTTGTTTTAATTTATTGGGGGTAATTTACCAGACGACAATAATGGTCAGGGCAGTATTATGGGAGGGGACAGTGGGAGAAGGGGGAGAAGAAAGACCAGGGGGGGGGGAGGGAAAGAGCCCCACTATCGGGCTTCAATACCAGTTGAGTCGTCCTTGATGATGTGTTCAGCCAAACACGGATGGCGAAATGAGGTCTTTGTTTGAATTGATTGGGGGTAATTTACCAGACGACAAGAATGGTCAGGGCAGTATGATGGGAGGGGACAGTGGGAGAAGGGGGAGAAGAAAGACCAGGGGGGGGGAGGGAAAGAGCCCCACTATCGGGCTTCAATACCAGTTGAGTCGTCCTTTATGATGTGTTCAGCCAAACACGGATGGCGAAATGAGGTCCGTCTCCTGAATTGATTGGGTTTCCCGCCAGCGTTTGGCAGTTCGAGGCTGAAATGTTTGACTGTGCAGCAGCGGGTGTGCACGTCTACTTGACGCTGTGGTGAGATGGCCGCATTTTGAAATGGAGAGGGGAAAAAAATGAAATAGAGAGAGAGAGAGAGAGAGAGAGAGAGAGAGAGAGAGCTAGTGAAAGAGCGAGACACAGAGTAACGCAGAGAGAACGAATAAAAAGGGATAGAGAGAAAGACACACAGCGAGATAATGAGAGACAGAGAGTTAGAGAGACAGAAAGAGAGAGTGTGAGAGAGAGAGAGAGAGCAACAGAGACAGAGAAAAATACACAGAGAGACAGAGAGAAAGAGGGTCAGAGAGAGATTGAGAGAGAGAGAGAGAGTCGGAGAGAGTGTGTATCAGAGAGAGAGAGTGTGCCAGAGAGAGACAGATATGAGAGAGAATATCCGAGAGTGATAGTGAGAAAGAGAGAGAATCGGAGAGAGAGCATCAGAGAGATATATAGAGATAGAGAGAGAATGAACAAGAGAAAGATATATAAGCATTGCATTTATAAACGATACAGTACGTAAAGCAAGTTATTTCCTTTTCATTAACTCCCAGTTGTCTGCTTCATATCAAAATTTGTCTGTTTTATATCAAAGTTTGTCTGCTTCATATCAACGGTTGTCTGCTTCATATAAAAGTTTGTCTGTTCCATATCAAAGTTTGTCTGTTTCAATGATTCAACATTTTTAGTATACTTTTTTTTTCACTTATCTTCTAAACAGTGGCGTAGCGAGGCAGGTGCGGGAGGTGCGGACCCCACCGGGTGACACCATTTTAGGGGTGACACCCGATTGAAAAAATTGCATATTTACAGGGCACACATTGCTCGCAAAAATCGAGATTCATAAGAGAATAACCGATCACACATATATTTTTCACAAATTTAACCAATCCAAATGCGTGCTTTATTAAAAGTTCAAGGTTGATGCTATACTGTGGACTTATTTTAACAAGAAAAAATCGATCATATAAGTTTGGGGGGGGGGATGACACCATGAGTTTACCGCACCGGGTGACACCAACCCTAGCTACGCCACTGCTTCCAAATATAAAAACAATAAAAACGTTGGAATTTTGCAAAAATTGTGTGCCGTTGATACTTGATATCCATCAAGTTTTGACCTATCGCAAAATTTACTTACAGTCAAATATGTCGAACTAGTTTGAACCTTCATACCAAAATAGAATAACGCATCAGTGTTGTCGCCAGAGTCACGATAAAGAGAATGTCATGAACATGGACACCAGAGTCACCGTATGTCAATGTCATGAACAGTGACACCAGAGTCACCGTATGTCAATGTCATGAACATGGACACCAGAGTCACCGTATGTCAATGTCATAAACATGGACACCAGAGTCACCGTATGTCAATGTCATGGACATGGACACCAGAGTCACCATAAGAACAATGCCATGAACATTGCCACAATAATCACAATAAGGGCACTCTATTGAAATACATGACAAGCAGATTTAACGATTCGCTAGCGTCCTGATTTTTTTTCGAGCCCCATTTATAGAAAAAAAATAATGCAACATTTAAATAGATAATATTGATATAAATGATTAAATCATACTAACTTCCCAATAAACCAATATTCATTTCTTTCGTGTAAACATTTAGGGGTAGGAGTTTAAATGGCTTTAGTCAAGTTGCTTTTCGTTGAACTATTTCAGGTATTTAAAAAAAATACATCTAAATCTCAATAAACAAAGAATTAATATGTGGGTAAGACGAAGAGAGATAACACTGACTTTATCAAGGACTTACGGATAACAAAACTTGCATGCCTTGCTCCAGTTTAACCATTGCTCTTTAACGAGTTATTATTTTTTTTGAAACATCTCTGCTGAGATCCCATCATTTCTAAATGGCAAATAACATGATAAATCATGGCAATGTTTTAGAGGGGAACATTTTCACATTGTCATTCTGAAGAACATTTCAAATAAATTTTTTGGCCGATTGGAAGGACAAAATGGACCTAACAAAAGGTTTTGCTTTGCGTGTGAAGAAAGGAAAAAAAATCTTTGTGTCAGTTCAGATCAGTCTCTAAATCTACAAAGTGGTGACCCTTGAGCGGTTTAAACCAATACGAACAAAACGGCCATCATTTTAGAATGAGAAAGTGAAACAAGGTATGCTGAAGCTTGGACTAAAAGACATGACAATGAGATGTGACCGTTTCGGCTTAGGGCCTTCTACAGCGAACAGGACACATAAAGTACAAGAAAATGAGCAAAGTAAACCAAAAAAAAAAAATTTAAAAAAAACTACTTTATAGATCTCATGTGTTGTTGCCGGAAGTAGGTTTACAGGAAGTGAAAGAATAAAATATTATTACTGTGGAAAAAAAAAAAAGGTCAAGAATCTTAACGGACAAAAATATTTATGGATAGTCTACATAAAGCTAAGGCATAAAAAAAAAATTAAAAAAGAAATACAGGGAAACTAAGAAACATTAGTAGGAGAGTTTTATTAAAACCATTATATGGTGATGTGGTGTCACAAAGCTGAATAAATGTGTTTCTCCATTTTAACCCTTTCTAGTGTGTTGGTACAGGAAATCAGTGCCGTGATGGATACCTTAATGTTCCTTTCTGTTGAAATATGAATAGATAGGATCAAGTTTACCTTTTTCTATTATAGGGTTACAAACGTACACTCCCCCCTCACCCCCTCCCGACCCCCCAACCCCACCCCTCCCCCCAAAAAAATAATCAACATTACCAATAAATAAGCCTAGACAATAATATTTAAAGCTGGGCCGAATTGCAGAAATTTCGCAAATCGGAGAAATCACAATCAGGAGATATTGCACTAACTATACAATTTACTTTGACTCACCCTCCCCCCCATTCAACCACCACCACCTCCGTGTTGGCACTCATTCGGCACGGGTCACGACTTTCAGAACCTTGTTTTCTTTATGGGAAAACTCTGGCCATTGTCTTGTGTGCCTTTTTGTTGACCTGATTCAATTTGGGACCTCACGTTGTTTCTCCAGGCTCGCGGCTAGACGACATTTTTCGCTCGGACAGGCCACGTGACCAGCACGCTCGCTGTCATTAGGCAGACCCATCATCAACACCAGCCAGCGAGCGTCACGTGGTTGACCGTGTTGGCTCGGGGTACGTTAATCGGGGCTGATGTGTACTCACGGTGGACGTCATCACAGATATGGCTGGAACCACACACTGACTGGAGGTCATGTGGCTGGAACCACAAAGAGACTGGACGTCATCACAAATGTGGCTGGAAGAACACACTGACTGGACGTCATGTGGTTGGAACCACACACTGACTGGACGTCATGTGGCTGGAACCACACACTGACTGGACGTCATGTGTCTGTAACCACACACTGACTGAACTTCTTCTGGCTGGAACCATACACTGACTGGACGTCATGTGACTGGAACCACGCACTGACTTGACGTCAACACAAATGTGACTGGAACCACACACTGACATGAGCGTTATCACAACCATATGAGGGGAACCACGCCCAGAGATTGCTGAAACCATGCATTTGACGTCCTCACAGATCTGACTGAAAATCCACAGTCAAAAACCCTTTAGTCGTGATATATATATAATATAACGCTGCCATATAGCTTTGTCCAATGAAGTGCAGTAAATATCCTGTTTAAACTTAACAACTGGGTCGCTTCCAAACTACTGCTTATGTTTCACAGCTACAAGAAGTCAAAAAAAAATAAAAAAAATAAGACAATTTTTTTTTAAATTTTATTTTATAGAAATACATTTTAAACCCGTGCTTGTGAAAACATCTTTATAAATTAAGATTATTTTTAAACAAAACGCAACAACAATAAATTGTGTTCCGCTCTTCAAATAATATAGAGCTCTGCACTCACTTTTTGTGATGTTGAAGTTTGGGGTCCTCTCATTCCGGGGCGTTTCTGCACTGATTGCGCTCGTCCTCGTAAATATTGGGCACTAGGAGGCAAGTAAGGACTTGGGTCCTGCTGGTGTGGAGTCTGACAGTTGCAGAAATCAAAGCACGTGATTCGTGATGCTAAGGAGAGGGAGACTTTGAAAATTTATCGCTCAGTGGGGAAACGATGCAGAAAAAAAAAATATGGGGAACCGTCTTAAACCGGATGCAGTCAGGTGCCGGGAATTCGAAATGAAAGTTCACGAACAAGAACCCCCATTAACATGTGACGCCTATGGGTAAGGGATGGCTTTAAAAAAAAAAAAAATTTTAGAGACTAGTCTAGCCGGAATCGAGTAACAAACATCGTAGTCTCAGCTGCACGACATCTCGTTTTATAGATACGAAAAAGTCTATATATGCTAGGGTGTAAAAAAAATTTAAGATTTTACACAGTGTAAAGTAAAAGATGAGATGAATGTTTAGTTATAATAAGAAGAATGCGAATAATAATAATAATAATAATTATGATGGCGATTACTTGATTGAACTCTGAACATTAAAGAAAAAAATAAGATGACGACGCAACGCTTAGTACAGTAACGAAACAACAGGATTTATTTAAAAAAATAATAATACAAGCAGTAGCATTATTGTTATGTTTAAATGCGTATTGTGGGCTCAAAATATGTGTTTGTTTGTTTGCTTTTTAAAAAAAAAATCTCTGTCAACTAGATTCTCATTTAAACATGAAACCCTCGCTTCTTTGACATCCATAGCTATATATAGTATCGCTTCTTTGACATCCATAACTATATATAGTATCGCTTCTTTGACATCCATTGCTATATATATAGTATCGCTTCTTTGACAACCATAACTATATATAGTATCGCTTCTTTGACATCCATAACTATATATAATATCGCTTCTTTGACATCCATAGCAATATATAGTAACGCTTCTTTGACACCCATAGCTATATGTATAGTATCGCTTCTTTGACAACCATAACTAT
Source organism: Lymnaea stagnalis (assembly GCA_964033795.1). NCBI lineage: Eukaryota > Metazoa > Mollusca > Gastropoda > Lymnaeidae > Lymnaea > Lymnaea stagnalis. Next base: position 58,724 of record CAXITT010000302.1, on the reverse strand, counting down.
TTATAGAATCGCTTCTTTGACATCCATAACTTTATATAATATCGCTTCTTTGACATCCATAACTATATATAGTATCGATTCTTTGACATCCATAACTAAATATAGTATCGCTTTTTTGACATCCATAACTAAGTATAGAATATAGTATCATTTCTTTGACATCCATAACTATATTATACATTATCGCGTCTTTGACACCCACAACTAAATGATACAAACATAGTATCGTTCATTGGCATCCATAACTAAACAGAGTATCAGAGGCTCAAGCACCGATAGAAACGGTTATTGATATCATCAGTTTGTTTTTAATCTGTATTAAATAAATACAATTTGGAAACCTGGTCTGCCCCGTTGGACAGTACTGTCCTAATCTTCCCATTTAAATCCATGCACATTAATGTTGCCCTTTCATTAAACTATACCGTTCTCCTAACCTGCCACACCTACCCAGCTCATCGGACCTAAAAGTGGAGGAGGGGGGGCGGGGGTGTCCCACCAACCCCCACCCCCTCCCCCCAACAGGACTGAAGTGCTATAAATCATTCTCTCGGCCCCCATACGTCACAATCAATATTAGACCACTTGATAATGACCAAACAATCCACAAAGAATCCTCGAGATCTTCGGCCAACTGGACGGTAAGGGGGGCAGCTGGACAATTGAACTGCAGTTGGCGTCCTTTGTTTGATAACCACGAGAAGGGGGACACTACCAGGGTCAGTCCTCGTGGGTGTGGGGGGAGGACGGGGACATCGGACACGCTCGCTCAGATTGGAACGTGGAATGCCACAGATCTAGTTTGATAGGCCCGGGGCCCTTAGGGCACGGATGGACCATTGATTCGTAACGAGTTAAAGTTTGGAACTCACTTCATAAGCACTCGACGACTGTCTCGGAAAGTTGCTATTTGACGGGTGCACGCCAGATAAGAGATTTTTATGTTGAAATGTTTACAACATGGCATTCAATGTCATGTTTGGACACATCTTGTTGTTGGAATCACGATGGGTTAACTTCCTTATTGTCAGGATTCAAATACAAACTTTAAAATAAAATAAAAAATAGTTTTTTTGGCTAGGATGGGGGCATAAAAGGCAAGGGGGGTGGGTGGTGGTGCCGGGGTGCTACTTGTGAGTTGTATTTCACGACTTCTCTAGAAACCATCTTTTTTTAAGTGAAGGGGAAGAAAACGTATATAGCCCTAATGATTTTGAAAATATTTTTTTTAATCCTTCGCTTGCAGTGTATCGAACGAATTTCTGCAACAAATGCACGAAAGATCACCGCCCACATAACATGGCGAACTTGGGCAAAAACTGTTAAACGTCTTGTGTCTTCTTTTTCTTCTATTTATTTATTTATTTATTTAGGCATTTTTATATAGCGCTTACCTTAAAGCTTTAAGCGCTTTACAATTATTAAAAACATGTAAACTAACTACAATAAAAATGAGACATTAGGATAGTAACTACTATACTATAGAAACAATTAAAATGGCTATAAAACGAGGACACTTTGGCACGTTTTGGCCTATATTACAGGATTATTAAGGGCCCAGGATCAATAATTTGTTGATCATTCTGGCTCGGATGCGTGTAGAGGGGATGTGCAATGTTTCTGTGCCTGGTGTTGAAGAGGATATGTACCTGGTTGCAAGGGCTACCCAGCGGGGGTTTCATGAACTGGGGAGTTGGAAGGCCTGAGGCAATAGACGCAAATATTTCAAGTGTTTATGGGCTTTAGTTTATGGGCTTCAAAATCGTAGCCGAAAAAGCACCACACCACAACCCCATAGGGATTAAAGATCAAGCTGAAGGTATCCGACGAAGAGAAGGGCGGGGGGGGGGGAGGCGGGAGTATCAGGTAAATAAGATGGCACGTTAGGGACGTCTACAGAGTAAAATAATAATACGATATTACATTAGGGTATAATTTGAAAACAGGTACCACGGTATTCTTGAAATAAGAAAAGTTAGAAAACTCTGGAAAGAAGCACGTACGAACGCGTTTTCACACATATAATTCTTTTTTTTTTTTTTTTTCAAAATAAATGTAATAAATAAAACAAAAAATCTCTAAATGAAAAGAATGTAACTTTCTTTCCAAATTTTTCATCACATAGCAGTGCATCTGAAAATATTATAAAAAAATAAAAAAAATATTAAAAAAATAAGCCCTTTATCGATGAGGTGAGCATCGAACTGCTCTTCGGTTGAATAGTGCGATGCATGCTGTTTATAGGACATTCCCTCTTAAGTACATCTCAAGTTTAACTGTAACAGTTTCAAAGACCTTTCACACAAGAATCCCGCCAGGCGTTACCTTTCTACCACTACCAAGTTAGCAAAAGGTCGTGGCGCTTCTTCCGCCAAGTGGCCAGACCAGCGAAAGCGAGGCATTTTTTTATTTTTTTTTTGTACGTCGCCCTGTGTGGAGCTGTCGTGTGCTCTCCTTATGATCGGTTTTGACAGATTCGGGGTGCCCGGGTCAATTTTAACGGAGGGCGTCAGCAGGGGCGGTGTTGGCGTTAATGAGCATGATGAAGAGTGCCGGTGTCCATTTGTTTAACTGCGGTCTTAGGCGCCTCCCGAGGGGTGGTGGGGTGGGGGCTGAGAATTGGATTAGCTAATGATGTTAATTGGAGATGGGTGATTTACTCGTTAGTTTAAGAAAGGTTTGGGGAATAGGGGGCTGGGGGGGGTGTTAAGGAAGTGGTCGGTGCGCATCGCGTCACGGGAATATAAAATGATTTACGACCTGAGGGTCAGAGTACAGATTTTGAATTGTCCAGTGGGGGACAAATTTGGGAGGCGTTAGTTCTAACTGATAAATGATCGAACTCAAAGATCCATTGAATGCAACTGTCCCCTCCTGGCTTAAAATTGCTTATCGCATAAATCTTTCTTTAAAAAATATTTAAAAAACCATAAACTTATACATTTATATGTGTTGACTGCTTATGAAAATAATACTTTAAAATATCATCATGATATATTTTGTACTTCAAGTTTTTGAAATCCTTTATATTAACTTCTCTCTCTTTTTTTTGTTTATTTTTTTTTTTTTTGCTGGCTGGCTGGCAAGATATTCGGACGACTAATTTACCCACTTCCCGTCAACTGAAACTTGGCAATAGATGTGTTACGATTATTTTCCAAAAAAAAAAATAAATAAATAAAATAAATTAAATTAAATAAATATGTTTTTCCTCTTTTTCAAGCGTAAGATGAAGAAAATATGATGACATTGAAGGATATTCGTTTGGTGCTTAATATTTTCTTTTTCATTTTCTGAAATAGTTGGTGAAATAAATCTGCTACGTAAAGGTGGGTGGGTCATTAGAATATTAATATATTCAGGGGCGTGAAAAAATTGGGCGAGTGCGAGCCTTGTTTTTTTTTTTTTTTTTTTTTTGGGGGGGGGGGGGGGAGGGGGCATTTATTGGGGCACTTTTAAAGTGTGTTACTTGTCTAAGTGTTTTGTCAAATTTTCACCCCTTCCCCCCATTGCCCCCCCCACCCCATTTTCCCCGATAATAAATTTTATAAAGAATTTATACTAAAATACGAAAAACATTGTTTGGAAGCGAAATTATCGCGTAAAGATTGGTTCTGTTAGTAAAAGGCGCTGCCCGATGTTGAGATGATCACTTAGGCCTGGTCCATTAAATAGAGTCTCTACGGTGGATGGGAATAAAACATCACTTGAGCGTCCTGTGATACTCTGTCTTCTTTTGAAGCTTTCTTTAAATTTTCCCTGCGTTCCAAATATATAGCGTAAGAGCGCTGAAGTTCGGTACTTGGCTCAACCTTTAGTATAAGAGCGCTGAAGTTCGGTATTTGGCTCAACCTTTAGTATAAGAGCGCTGAAGTTCGGTATTTGGCTCAACCTTTAGTATAAGAGCGCTGAAGTTCGGTACTTGGCTCAACCTTTGGATAAATGACAGAAATAAATTTAGTTGATTTTGTTTTTAAGCGAAGGCCGCAACAACTTGTCCTGCAGCGTAATCCACAAAATGCGCTTTCTCAATTTAACCAGCCACTGTGACGACTGTAGATCGAAAAGAAAAAGAGGGAGAGGGGGGGGGGGGGCGGTTAATAAGGAAGCCGACAGGCTTAACCAAAATTTTGGTCAGCTCTTTAGAAAAAACTTACAAATGCGTGTCTTTGAACATTATACATTAAACACTTTTTTGTCTTATTTTTTTTTTTTAAAATTCAATTTGATATTTTTTTAATAACAAAGGAGTTTGCTTCGATTAACGTACGTTTGTTTCTTCCTATCCTTAAATAAACATTGAGCACTTTTCTTTCTTTTTTTTTATATTTATTAATGTCTCCTTACAGTTTCTTTTCATTTCTATGTCTTTGTTAATTCTTGATATGTCTTGTCCCCTCCCCCCCCCC
>CAXITT010000302.1:43277-53865 GCA_964033795.1 Lymnaea stagnalis | reverse complement strand
CCCAAAAAAAAAATTATTTACGCAACTTGACAGTTTCGGTCCTGGCCAGAACCCAGGAACCCCTGACGACTTTCTCAGCCCCCCGCGGCGGACCCCCACGGGCCAATCAGCTCGTCGGACTGCCCCGGCACGGATTATAATTGTCTCCAAAAAATTGTAAATAAACGCCTTAGCTACCGTCGCCCTATCTCGCGCGGCTTGCGCGGCGCCCCGGGGAAAACCCGATACGAGTTGAGGGTGGATTGTTTATGAACGACCGCTGAGCCGTGCGGCGATGGCACCGGCGTCATAATCTGTGTTCCTGTATCGTTTTAAGTACACACTTCCTAATAGTAGTCGCTGCGTAATCGTTATCATTGGAGTTTGAGAGTCTCACGTAGATTTTAAACGCTGTAAGGGGGAGAAGGGGGGGGGGGGAAGGGGGGGAGTTGGATGGTTCTCGTTTTTTTCATATGGCTTTCGTTAGGTGCCGATAATTCCGTGTGAACTAAGGATTATATGGGGAAAAAAAAAGGTCAAATGATTAAATCAAGGATTATCATGGCTAAGGTTAAAGACGAGTAACGGAGGTTAACTGAGTTAAAACGTATACGTTGTTTAATCATCACTCTTGAGGGCCTTTAGTCCTGGCGCAAATTACTATGGTCAATCAGTTTTCATTTCTTTCTATCCTGGATAGAAAAAAAAGGTCGGGTTTTTTTTGGGGAGGGGGGGGGGGTTTGTTGGTTTCTTATCTTCTTTTAAATGTTTAAAGCAATTATAGTTACACCCTTCTGAAAATCTATTTTTACACCGTTTCAATCGTTAAAGAGCTACGATCTTTGTCTCAATCACGGCATTGTCGCTAAAATTCTGATTCCCCCCGATCTTCTCTACGCACTGTGCGGTATCTTATTATTGCGCAACTCTACTGGCTGTAAGCATAATTTATTTTTTATTTCAGAACTAAGAAAAATCGACTTGTTGTTTTTTTTTTCATTGGAAAAAGTTTTAGACGGGGTACTTTTGTTATATTCGACGGTATAGATGTTTCAACTTTTCACTGTCAGATAAACCAAACTAAAAAAGTACCGCCGGTTATCAGAGGCGTAGCTAGGGTGTTTGGCGCCCGGTGACAAGATTCGCGCCCGGGGACAAGATCCATTTTAAAGCGCCCCCTTTTCTTTTTTTTTTTTTCAACTCTCAAACCCATTATTTTTACCAATAATATAATATCAAAGCACATTTTGGTGCCCCTAACTAGCTTGCGCCCGGGGACATCTGTACCCCCTGCCCCCCCTTCTACGCCTCCGCCGGTTATTGAGGTAACCACATTCAGAAATGCGTTGATACGACACGAATTTTTACTTATCTCAATTCTGTTGGATCGCTCGAGTCGTCTGCATTCGCGGATGTGAAGTCCGTTCAAAACGTCTTCTTGACCGTGTACACGTCAAATTTTTGAGTCTTTTCGTTTTTTTGAGATCTAGGGGTGGGGTTGGGGGGGGGGGTGGGGGGGAATTGAGATGGTATTTATTTTAGTTTTCTGCCATGGTAATGTACGAATTTCTTGTACCACAAATAAAAAGCAACTAGCATGGCCAAAAATTTGGAGTTCTCATTACAGCATAAATGATTAAATTGGAGTTCTCATTACAGCATTAAATGATTACATTATAGTTCTCATTACAGCATAAATGATTACATTGGAGTTCTCATTACAGCATAAATGATTACATTATAGTTCTCATTACAGCATAAATGATTACATTGGAGTTCTCATTACAGCATAAATGATTAAATTGGAGTTCTCATTACAGCATAAATGATTAAATTGGAGTTCTCATTACAGCATTAAATGATTACATTATAGTTCTCATTACAGCATAAATGATTACATTGGAGTTCTCATTACAGCATAAATGATTAAATTGGAGTTCTCAATCACAGCATAAATGATTACATCCCACTCTCTGCCGTACTTGGTTTTAGCGAAACAATCTTACATTTAATACATTTTATTTTACAGATGATCTTCTTTAAGGTGAAGCCATTTCAACCAATCAGTAAATCAGAACTGTCAGTCAACCTGACTTTGACTGTGACAAATAGTCACATGTCACCAAGGAATCTCTTGTTCATTTTTTAAAAAAGTTATGCTTTTTTTCAATTTTTGAATCAAACGCCAAAATTGTTGGTGCATTATCCGAAATCGTAAATTGATACACAGATTCGTATTCCATGTTTAGTGCAATTGGGGGACTGTGTACTTGACCGAACAGCCTACCCCTAAAGATATAGAAAAAGATTTACCAGTGGTGGACACACCCCCCACACCCCAAGCATCGACCCCTCCCCTCTACCTATGCTAGTATGGTTATGTAACTCTGCCGTTAAAAAAAAAGGTAGCGTTCCAAAGCGGTCGAAGTCCCAGCTTTTTGAGGCCATTCCACTCACGCTCATTACTTTAAATAGGTAGGGAAAAAAATATGGTCTGGCAAGGTCACAAGGGCACAACCCATTTCCTCGGTTTCGTTAAAATTTTCCAGTTGAATATTTAGCACCGCCCTCTCCGGAAACAGAATATCCCACACCCTTGCACGTCATTACGTTATTTGAGCAGACCCAGTATACAACACGACCCTTAGAGCAGTGCACTCAATTTCCGAACACTTTCTTAAGTCAAAAGCTCAGGAACAAGATCCCCGGGGGCCTCAGAATCTTTTGAAAGTCTCCGATGATTGATAGAAAACAGAGTGAATTGTTCTTCAACTGCCGATTCATTTAGCCAACTGGACACATTGTCCACACGTCAGTCCCGCCTTTTAAGCTAAATATTTCTCGAGTTCCGTCCCTTTCAAGAGTCAATTCCCTTTAATTTTTTTATATAATGCATACCTCCCCCTTTTTAACCCCCGACTCTCGTCTGCGAAATAAATATATATTTTTTTTTTCTTTGAGATTTAACATTGGAGGTCTTTTCAAACGCCTGGCGCAGTTGGACTATTTTCTCCCTTTGACGCATCTGTTTTATATTTCGGCTGTACGGGTATCACGAGAAGTGCGTGGCGTGCACACTGAATAATCGGTTATTTAACGGTGAGTGTTTTAGAGTTTGAATTGGAACTCGGGTTCGCCCGGTGGAAGGGCGTCTTTGATCCGACCCAATGAACTTGATTAGAAGACGAAGAAAAAAGCCACCAAGTCACGGACACCAGTTCTTATACGGTGGGTTTTGTATAGGAGATGGGCGGGGGGCGTAAGCAAGGGGTTCATTGAGTGCACAGGGACCATCTGGTGACTGTAGAGATCTGGTCTGAGGCTTTCACCGCGACTCGCGACTTAGCCAGCTTGATGTGATTGGAGTTTATTATTTCTGAGCCTTTTGGTTGACCCGATCTTGAAAGAAACGGAGTTAGTTGATATGTAATTAAACAGAAGTCACCCCACAGATATCACCTCACTCTCCCGTCAGTTGTCATTTCGCCCCCGCCCCATTTCGTAACCCCCCCCCCTTAGTTATCATTTGTGCTCCTCTCGGTTAGCATCTCGACACCCCTCAGCAATCTAAACGGCACCCCCACATTTAGCACTTGGGCACCCTTCAGGCCGTCCTCTCGGCTCCCCTCAGGCAATCATCCTGGCACCCCTCAGGCCATCATCTCTGCACCCCTCAAGTCATCATATGGGCTCCCTCACTCATCATTCTGGCAACTCTATGCCTCATCTCCAGAGACCTTATCTTTCGTCATCTTGACACCCTTCTGTCGTCTTTTCGGCACCCCTGTTCCTGCGGGCGTCATACAGACCACTGCATTGCCAGTGCGCTAGAGCAATCTTCTTGATTACTTTTGTGTGTATTTAGGATGTGAAATGGACAAAATAAAGTAAGTACTTGGCGACTGCCATCACAAACATGCTACAGGTCGCTGTTCCAACGAACAACATGATTTCGTACGTTTACTCTTGGCCTTTAAAGTTGATATGTTACATGAGATGTTCAGTAATGTTTAATTTCATTCAGATCAATGATTTACCTTCGCAACATCCATTTTATGACGCAAATCGCATCTTCAAAAATGGACAAGACATCCCTCCGGTTATGTTTAGACATGGTGGGCTGAAAAGGGGGGGGGGGGTCATCGACATTTCTACAGTGCAACAATTGGAAGCCTACTTAATTTCAGCATTACCTGTTGGTGTGGGAACTCAACGTCTGATATTAAACACCGCATAAACCTACTAATCAAGAAAGCTAGGAACATAACAGAAACTAAACATCTTTCACTTGAAGAACTATTTGAAGAAAGATGTTTTTTGTAAAACTAAACGCATTTTGGATGATACATCCCACCCTCTTCATCACAGATACTTAGGATCGGGCCGTTCGGGACGAATTCTTTCTATCAGGGCGAGGACTGACAGATATAAAAATTCTTTTGTTCCCCAATCTGTACGAATTTACCGGCGTGCTCCATCTGAAGTCACACATCTTCATGAGAACTAATAAGTCCCCGATTTGGCTAAGAGAACTCATTGAATGACTGTTTGAGATACTTTATTATAAATGTCTTGTCTTCAAATTGTTTTATTAATGTGCTGAAAATGTATAATGCAATCAAAAAACATTTCCATTTATTTGGATCAATAAAAGAATCTAATCTTATCTTATCTTATCTCAAAGCATCCTGCAAAAAGTACCAGAAGTGTAGCTAGGATTTGTGGATAAGAATTTGCTCGCCCCCCTCCCATGAAAAAACCTAAATGCCGCCCCATATAAAGAAAAAAAAGTGGCACCATCGGGTGGACCACCAAACTCTGGCCCTTCAGGGGTTCTAAGTAAAACTCTTAATATACCCTGATTTTTAAACATTGTTGAGTAAGTTTTTTTTATTTTATTAAATGCTTCCTTGCAAAAATGATAGTGTATTCTTCTTAGCACTATTCAAATGATATTGTTGGTCCTCAGGTTGTCCTTAATTGGTCCTTAGTTGGTCCTTAGTTGGTCATCAGTTGGTCATCAGTTGGTCCTCAGTTGGTCCTTAGTTGGTCCTTAGTTCGTCATCAGTTGGTCCTTAGTTGGTCATCAGTTGGTCCTCAGTTGCTCCTTAGTTGGTCCTCAGTTTGTAATTAGTTGGTCCCTTTTATCTATGTTCGCCCCAGCGACATTTAAATGCGTGCCTACTAAGATAACAAGAAACGAGGGATAGATTGAGGGGTCCTCCATCCAGTACGGGTAAATCAGTTGAAGTGGTGGCTCAAACTTCGGTCCTAGCTGATCAGTTCGATATTTACTTTACGTTTCTTTTTTGTGTACATTAAAACATTTACTATTCTTATTATGCTTGATGTTTATAAGGAAATCGTTTCGTGTTTAGTATACAGAGATACAGATTTGTGAGAATTCGTTTTTACGCTGAAGATCTTAATCCAAAAAAACATTTGAAAATTATTTTTTTTTAAAGTTTTTTTTTTTTTTTTTTTTTTTTTTAAATTAACAAAGGGAAGTAAAAGATAAAAAAATTAAAACATTTTTGTGGAAAACTTTTTTTTTTTTTTTTTTTTTTTTTTTTTTATTTTTTTTTTTTATATTATTTTTTTTTAAATTTTTTTTTTTTTTTTTTTTTTTTTTTAAATTAACAAAGGGAAGTAAAAGATAAAAATATTAAAACATTTTGGTGGATAACATCCCTTCAACTTGTCTGCACGGTTGGCGTCAAAGAACAGTGTCTCCCATCAAGTTTTCACACCGGAAGGTAATTCAGAAGGCAAGATACAAAGATACACTGAAGAACAAAAAGTTCCAACCCATCTTCCACAACGATGCCAACAGAACAATAACCCAAACGTTCAATGTTGTATGTACGCGATATCTCAACACATGAACCCATTCATTTATTAATTTAGCGTTTCTTAAACTATTTTGCGTAATTTTGTCAACTGTAACATTTTATTCAGCTTCGTAGCCCCTCGGATAAATGATAAATTTAATAAATCTCTAAAATCATATTTATGTCATAGTTTTCGTGCTCCCTTTCCCTACCTGCTGGTGGAGTTGGTGGGGCGGAGAGCATATGAAAAGTCTTGCTTGACACTTAGATCTGAGGGGTTCTTTTTATTATTATTATTATTGTTTTTTAAATCAGTAAAATAATAATTAAGATATCGTAAGGCTAAGACCCATAGTGTTAGACAAAAATATTATATGACAAAGTCCATTATAGCCTGTATATCGCTCCCAGATACACACAAACAAACATATATAAATATGTACATTGTCATACATATCTTTCTTTCCATTCTTATGACGGGCTACTCTTATTTCTTGAGGGGGGGGGATAAAAGGATTGGGGGAGGGGGGTGCGCAGGTCTAGTTATTTTGTAAAATTTTATTCTTCTCATCCAAAGATATCAGCAGATCAAAGGTCAAAGATCAGATTTCATTTTTATTCCTCCCAGAGTTTAATGTCAGATAAAGAGGGAATGGGCGTCGTTGGGGGTGGGTACAAAGACTTTGTTGACAAAGGGAGGAAAGTAGATGTCCCTCTTTTCGTCCTAGCCGACCCCCGGTCCCCCACCCCCAACCATTCCAGGGTTTCCCAGCAGTAAGGCTCGACTTGACATCTTGCAGGTGATGTTCTAGACATAAACTATGCTTACAGCTACAAGATGTGTGCAGCCCCGGTATCTGGGCAAGTAGTATAAAAGTACAGGACGTACCTGGGCTTTGATTTGAAGGAATCGGGGGGGGGGGAGAGGGGGGGTTGAGGTGATACGGAGCATTTAACAAACAGTTAAATTCTCAAATTGACGATTTATAATAAATAAAATATATTTTTAATAACTATTTTTTATTTAAAAGAAAAAAAAAATTACCTCTAATGACAATTAGAGTTGATGCAGTCTTAGATCTAACTGTTTGCAAAAATTTGACAGTTTGACAAAGTTTAACACAATTACGTACAGTAAATAAGCGTATATGTTAATTAAGTATGAGCCCTAAAAATGGGAACATTATGTAACTTTAATGAGAACAGACTAAACGTATGCAATATAATGTTATAGATAACTTAACTCTCTCTTTTTGTCACTTCTAATGATCAATGGTTAATGAAGAAGCCATATAATCATCTATGGAATAGCCATTTAATGAACAATGAAATAGCCATATAATGGTCAATGAAGAAGCAATATAATGGTCAATGATGTACCCATATTATGATCAATAAAGTACCCACATAATGGTCAATAAAGAAGCCATGTAATGGTCAATGAAGAAGCCATATTTTGTTCAATGAAATAGCCATATAATGGTAAATAAAGTACCCATATAATGGTCACCGAAGTACTCTTACTTTGAGACACCACGTCCGTTTATTGATGTTAAGAAAACCACATAAAATATAACGTAGCAGCCTACACATAAATATAAGCTATTTATAGTGCAACAAATTGACTTGCAATGCCACCCCAAAAATATTTCGCCCTCCCTTTCATTGTGCCGCCCTCAGCGTACCGCCCTCTCCACATTCTATGTATACGACACTGCTTATGATAAATAATCATACTAAAAATGCTTTGACTGCAGTTATTTAGTTTTTAAAGAGAAGTATGTTTACTTCTACTATTAGCCACTGTGCTAGCTTAAGCAGGGAGTTAGAGTAACTTGCCCCAATGCAACCACGAGTCAACTCTTCCTCACAACTTTTTAATGATTGGAGAAAAAAAAAAAATTATTGGCTGCTTAGAGGGCACCAAGTGAAATCACTGACTTTGCAGTGTTTAGGAGATGTTCTGGCAGATAACTAGCATAATAATAGGGAAAAATGCTTACGTCTGAGTAGCCCCTTAAGCAACCACCTGCCCGCCCTGCAACCAATGATTTGCCCTAACTGCAACCAACTGACCACAGTGCAACCACAAAGGTGCCCTTACTGAAACCAGTTGTGATTTAAAGCTAAGGATCTCCCAATACACTCACACATATACACACAAAACATACATAAATGTGACACATATAGACTAGACTAGAGACCGACCGAAAGTGATTTTCTGATTTCGGCCGAAGCCGAAAATAGGCCGAAAGTTTAAAATGACTTACGGCCGAAACCGAAAAAAGGCCGAAATTTTAAAAATGACTTTCGGCCGAAACCGAAAAAAGGCCGAAGATTAAAAATGAATTTCGGCCGAAACCGAAGCCGAAACCGAAAATGAAATATTAAGATATTTTGAAATTCTTTCACGCATACATTCTGAATACATCGAAAATGATGTGGGGAAAGTATAAATATTTACAATCTTTTATTAAAAAAATGAGATAATCGTAAATATTAATAAATAAACATCTAATATAGGGGTCTCAAACTCGCGGCCCGCGAGCCATATGTGACCCGCAAGACTATATTTTGCGGCCCGCAGAAAAGTTTAGTGTAAATGCGCCGGCCCGTTTCCCCCATTCTCATATCTATAACGTGACTCTCCGCGACGGTTTCAGTCGAATATCACCGACTAGTCTAATTCTGACTTTTAAAAAAAAAATATTTCTACATATTTTTGTATGCCAGGTCTCTGGCAACAGTGAGTAGTTCTTGAGAACCCTTAATGATTTTATTGTTATTTATAAAGGTTGAGCAGATTGTAACAATTGTAATCGCTTTTTTGTGGATAACTTGATGCGGCCCACTCTCATTCAGACACTACCTCCTGCCCCCCCCCCCCCCCCCCCTTTCCGATGATTTGAAATTGAGATCCTTGGTCTAATGAATACTTTGGATTTTACCATTTTATTATAAAAGTAATTTAAATTGCTTTACAATTTTTTTAAAAAAATTAGTACGGTAGAAGAAAATTAAGCAAAACTTGGGGGGGGGGGGGGAATTAATGCAAAATATTATTTTTTTAAACAGGGTCTCTAAAAAAATGTGGTTCTAAAAGATCGCTTAATTTGTTTTTAAAGATCGTTTAGTTGGTTGTTATTGATCGTTTAGTTTGTTGTTAAAGATCGGTGAGTTTGTTTATAAAGATCACTTAGTTTGTTTTTAAAGATCGTTTAGTTTGTTGTTAATGATCGTTTAGTTTGTTGTTAAAGATCGTTTAGTTTATTGTTAAAGATCATTTAGTGTGTTGTTAAAGATCGTTTAGTTTGTTGTTAAAGATCGTTTAGTTTGTTGTTAAAAATCGATTAGTTTATTGTTAAAGATCGTTTAGTTTGTTGTTAAAGATCGTTTAGTTTGTTGTTAAAGACCGTTTAGTTTTTTGTTAAAGATCGCTTAGTTTGTTATTAAAGATCGCTTAGTTTGTTGTTAAAGATCGGTTAGTTTGTTGTTAAAGATCAGTTAGTTTGTTGTTAAAGATCGCTTAATTTGTTGTCAAAGATCGGTTAGTTTGTTCTTAAAGATCGCTTAGTTTGTTGTTAAAGATTCTCCAGTTTTTGTTAATGATCGTTTCATTTGTTGTTAAAGATCGTTTAGTTTGTTCATAAAGATCGCCTTGTTTGTTGTTAAAGATCGCTTAGTTTGTTCATAAAGATCGCCTGGTTTGTTGTTAAAGATCGCTTAGTTTGTTCTTAAAGATGTCCAGTTTTGTTAATGATCGTTTCATTTGTTCTTCAAGATCGCTTAGTTTGTTGTTGTAAAGATCGTTTAGTTTGTTGTTAAAGATCGTTTAGTTTGTTGTTAAAGATCGTTTAGTTTGTTTTTGTAAAGATCGTTTAGTTTGTTGTTGTAAAGATCGTTTAGTTTGTTGTTAAAGATCGTTTAGTTTGTTGTTAAAGATCGTTTAGTTTGTTGTTAAAGATCGTTTAGTTTGTTGTTAAAGATCATTTAGTTTATTGTTAAAGATCGTTTAGTTTGTTGTTAAATATCGTTTAGTTTGTTGTTAAAGATCGTTTAGTTTATTGTTAAAGATCGTTTAGTTTGTTGTTAAAGATCGTTTAGTTTGTTGTTAAAGATCGTTTAGTTTATTGTTAAAGATCGCTTAGTTTGTTGTTAAAGATCGTTTAGTTTATTGTTAAAGATCGCTTAGTTTGTTGTTAAAGATTCTCCAGTTTTTGTTAATGATCGTTTCATTTGTTGTTAAAGATCGTTTAGTTTGTTCATAAAGATCGCCTTGTTTGTTGTTAAAGATCGCTTAGTTTGTTCATAAAGATCGCCTGGTTTGTTGTTAAAGATCGCTTAGTTTGTTCTTAAAGATGTCCAGTTTTGTTAATGATCGTTTCATTTGTTCTTCAAGATCGCTTAGTTTGTTGTTGTAAAGATCGTTTAGTTTGTTGTTAAAGATCGTTTAGTTTGTTCATAAAGATCGCCTGGTTTGTTGTTAAAGATCGTTTAGTTTGTTGTTAAAGATCGTTTAGTTTGTTGTTAAAGATCGTTTAGTTTATTGTTAAAGATCGTTTAGTTTGTTGTTAAATATCGTTTAGTTTGTTGTTAAAGATCGTTTAGTTTAATGTTAAAGATCGTTTAGTTTGTTGTTAAAGATCGTTTAGTTTGTTGTTAAAGATCGTTTAGTTTATTGTTAAAGATCGCTTAGTTTGTTGTTAAAGATTCTCCAGTTTTTGTTAATGATCGTTTCATTTGTTGTTAAAGATCGTTTAGTTTGTTCATAAAGATCG
>CAXITT010000302.1:4928-20664 GCA_964033795.1 Lymnaea stagnalis | reverse complement strand
AAATGGGGTATGCCCCTAACATAATATCGATATTCGGCGTTTTCGGGGAAACCGAATAAAAAATAAAATAAAAAATAACTGTTTGATTTTCTTGACAGTATAATCAAGGGCGTAGCAACCGGGTTGTTGGGGGGGGGGGGAATCAACCCAGATGGACACTTTTGTTTATATTCCCGGTGTGGCGAAATTTTCGGCCAACTGAAAAGATTTTGTTGTTGTTGTTTTTTGTTGTTTTTTTTAACTTGCCCCACCCAGGGTGGTCCTTTACATACGCCACTGAATATAAAATGCAAAGTATTTCATTTTTTAATCAACAGTTTATCTAGTACCCGATCTCAGGCCAACACGGTGTTTAGAAAGAAACATTTGTGTTGTATGGAACCGCTTGATGATTCGTGGCGCCTCGCTTACCTCCGCAATATGTGCCTGGCCCATTACTCATTTATTTTATTTTTTTTACCTGCTTCAAATTTTTGTCATACCAGCAGTGCTGTCTTGTCTGTGTCAAAGTCTGCTCTTTGTATTGCACTCTGGTGAATAAGACAAGCCCCGCGCCTTTTATAACTCTGTCTGCACCCACTGACTTTTTAGCACTCATTTTTTAGCACTCACTTTTTAGCATTCACTTTTTAGAACTCACTTCTTAAGCAATCATCATATAAACAACATAGGAAAAAAAAATGTTTTAAAATTGTGTATTTAACTTTATTGGCTAATTTTAGATTTGTGGAGTCGAAGCTCGGGTCACGGGGTCGAAGGTCGTAAGTCTTAGTATTACCCGACTTCTTGTCTTAAATCCAAGACTGATGGCCAGAAATTTGTTTGTGTGATTTGATCGTTATATAAAGACGGATATAATATTCATTGTTTGATGCAGGGGCGTCGCCAAAGTTTTGCCCCTTGATTTTTCCAACCTTATTTCACGAAAACCACCATGCGTGCCGAATCCACGTAAAGATGAAAATGAGGACGGTCCATCAATGCCGACCTCCCAAAACGTGCCGCCGGGTCGGAGTGTGGCGCTTCTAGCACCCCGTGGCGTTCCCCAGTGGGACAGAGTCAGTGGTGTCTGTCGCGTCAGTGACGTCGATGTCCTCAGTGGTGTAGAAAGGGATGGGTCATGTTTCCGGGCCAACTGAAGAGATTTTTTTCGCGGAAACAGATTGGGCGACACTAACTCTGGCTACGGCACTACCCTAGCTACGCCACTAGCCCTGGCTACCCCACTAACCCTAGCTACCCCACTCACCCTAGCTACCCCACTAACCCTAGCTACGCCTCTAGTCCTATACCACACAACTAAAGCAGTAAATCTTCCACCGTCATGAACTGACTGGCAACATTCGCCATCCCCCAATTCTTTCATCAACACACAAAACCAACCCCCCCCTCCCCCCATGACCAACCCTCACTCACCCCCCCCCCCCCCCCCCCCCCCCCCCCCCCCCCCCCCCCCCCCCCCCCCCCCCCCCCCCCCCACCCCCCCCCTACCAATCACCATCCCCCCCCCGCCCCCCCCCCCGTCTTCCCATCCCCCCCCCCGGGGCCGACAATGACCCTGTCATTATCGTTATCGTTACCATTATCGTCCCCCCATGCACGTTATCAACGAAGTGCTAATTACTCGGCAACGTCTGCACACGTCACTAGCACTAAACGAGAGGCTCGCCATGGATGTTGTCAACGCCGCTTGCATGGAATTTTTATCTCGGTGAGTTTTTCATGAACCCGAGGGAGCATCGTGGGCTCTACACATTGTGCTCCCGAGGCGAGCAATCATGATGTAAGACTTTGGTGGCTTTTTATTTGAGGATAACTCTAGGTTTTCTCTAGAGAGTGGATGATAATATAGTTATTTTAAATGTAAGCACTCTAATTGAAGAAAAATATCCCGCGAAATCATTTTGATTAGTTCACAATGGTCCATCAGACACAAGCAGATACACTCTTTAAAAGAAGTAGATGGTTATTGGTTGTATTGGCTGGTAATAGAAGCTTAAACGAAATAGATATTTTAAGTCAAGTTTGAGACGCGAGACCTGCACTGGACACCTGGCGGGTCTACCGGGCATGTGGAACGAAGGATTTCAGGGATTGTTCGAAAAAATGTCTGGATTAGATCCATATTTGAACTTTACAAGTCTGGATTAGATCCATATTTGAACGTGACATGTCTGGATTAGATCCATATTTGAACGTGACATGTCTGGATTAGATCCATATTTGAACACGACACGTCTGGATTGGATCCATATTTGAACGTGACATGTCTGGATTAGATCCATATTTGAAGGTGACATGTCTGGATTAGATCCATATTTGAACGTGACATGTCTGGATTAGATCGATATTTGAACGTGACATGTCTGGATTAGATCCATATTTGAAGGTGATATGTCTGGATTAGATCCATATTTGAACGTGACATGTCTGGATTAGATCCATATTTGAACGTGACATGTCTGGATTAGATCCATATTTGAACGTGACATGTCTGGATTAGATCCATATTTGAACGTGACATGTCTGGATTAGATCCATATTTCTTCTTATTCTTATTCTTCTATATATTAAGGGCCCACGATCAATTTATTGATCATTTTGCCTCCTATGCATGTAGAGGGGATTTGCAATGTTTCTGTGCCTGGTGTTGATGAGGACATTTCACTGATTTCCAGTGCCACTTTGTGAGGGAATTATACTCTGAGGGTTTGAAGGCTTGAGGCAATAGACACAGATGACAGCTCATCGGATTTAACATCACGTTTGTTAATTCTGAAACTTTCAAGCATAATGACGTCACGCTGCGTTAATTAATTTCCGTTGCCAAAATGTGTGCTCCGATTGTAATGAGGTCATTTGGGAATGAGGTCAGATGGTAATGAGGTCAGAGACAATTCTACTATTTAACAGTCTCTTAAATGCCACATAGAAATAATAAAGATATCTTTGTCAAAGAAAACCAGGAGCAGTGAGTCGTCCGCCCCCCCCCCCAAACCTCTCTAACCCCTTTGCTGCACTGAGCACTTGCATGCTGAAGCTGGAGAGCCTAATGGCGTGGACAACCTCAACGAGACCAGGACCTCATCTCACGGTGCGTACTGCTTGCGTCAAAATGTCGACGTCAAACGCGTTTTAGGCTTTCCACCGTTGACATCGGAAGTACTTCAACGCCGTCCAACTAAGACCGCGGGTAGATCCTCTCGTGAGTTCAGGGGTCATACAAGGTGATGTTTGGTGCAGGACGATATCAGAACGTTACAAGCGAGTGGGCTAGACAGACTTTGGGGGCAGTTTGCCCAATACGACTGGGATGATATAATAATCCTCGCTGCTGCGTGATATATTTTCTTCTTTCTTTTTTCTGGTCCAGATTAAAACAATTTATTTTTTACATTGACAATGTTTTTTCTAGCATATTATTATCTAAATCTCTGTTTACTTAAAAGTGATCTTAGCAAAGATGCTCATTCTGTCGCGGTGCACTTCTATCGTGGGGCACTTCTATTGTCGTGCCCTGATGTGGGCGAATTGTAAAAAAAAACTTATTTTCGCAAAGGATGCGACGTGGCCCGCCATTAACGTGTGAACGTTAAAGACCAGGGGAAGACGCTGGACCACCCTTGGTCCTTAGCACACGGCAGTGGTTCCCGACCAGTCCACCTCCCAGGGGCTCCGCCGTTAACACACGCCAGTGGTTCCCGACCAGTCCACCTCTCAGGAGCTCCGCCGCTAACACACGCCAGTGGTTCCCGACCAGTCCACCTCCCAGGGGCTCCGCCGTTAACACACGCCAGTGGTTCCCGACCAGTCCACCTCCCAGGGGCTCCGCCGTTAGCACACGCCAGTGGTTCCCGACCAGTCCACCTCTAAGGGGCTTCGCCTTTAGCACACGCCAGTAATTCCCGACCAGTCCACCTCTCAGGGGCTCCGCCGTTAGCACACGCCAGTGGTTCCCGACCAGTCCACCTCCCAGGGGCTCCGCCGCTAACACACGCCAGTGGTTCCCGACCAGTCCACCTCCCAGGGGCTCCGCCGTTAACACACGCCAGTGGTTCCCGACCAGTCCACCTCCCAGGGGCTCCGCCGTTAGCACACGCCAGTGGTTCCCGACCAGTCCACCTCTAAGGGGCTTCGCCTTTAGCACACGCCAGTAATTCCCGACCAGTCCACCTCTCAGGGGCTCCGCCGTTAGCACACGCCAGTGGTTCCCGACCAGTCCACCTCCCAGGGGCTCCGCCGCTAACACACGCCAGTGGTTCCCGACCAGTCCACCTCCCAGGGGCTCCGCCGTTAACACACGCCAGTGGTTCCCGACCAGTCCACCTCCCAGGGGCTCCGCCGTTAGCACACGCCAGTGGTTCCCGACCAGTCCACCTCTCAGGGGCTTCGCCTTTAGCACACGCCAGTAATTCCCGACCAGTCCACCTCTCAGGGGCTCCGCCGTTAGCACACGCCAGTGGTTCCCGACCAGTCCACCTCCCAGGGGCTCCGCCGTTAACACACGCCAGTGGTTCCCGACCAGTCCACCTCTCAGGGGCTCCGCCGTTAGCGTGCACCGTGACAGACAGTGGTTCCTACCCCGTGATAGACAGTGGTTCAAAGCCAGTGAAAGAAGACGGTGTTTCATACGTTGTGAGGGACAGTGGTTCCTAAACCTTTATCCCATTTAAAATACGCACTTTAATGAGACCTACATCTTTTCACGGATACACGGCATGTCTCAGATACACGGCATGTCTCAGATATACAGCATGTCTCAGATATACGGCATGTCTCAGATATCAGACATCTCTCAGATTCTCGGCATCTCTCAGACATAAGACGTCGCTCAGATATTCGGCATCTTTCAGATATAAGACACCTCACAGATGTACGGCATCTCTCAGACATAAGACATCTCATACGAATGTCACAGGACATCTGGAGCAAAAACAAATCTCGGCTACTGGCTACACCTGAGGAATCATCTTGACCCTGCTTTTAATAGCAAACAGAAGAAAAAAACACCAAAAACATTCAAGATTTTCTTTTGTATAGTTCAAATTTAGCACAGGTCATTAAGACCCCCCACATCCAAGCAATAACTTCCCATTTTTTTTTGTTAAAGTCCCACCTCCTACCGACAGCCTCGTCAGCACATCAATGAAAGACCAGGCGATACGGGGACACGCGCGGAACAAGCCATCCTACTTTTGAAGCCCTTTCACTTCAGACAACCGCACCGGGCCTCCCCCGCTGTGGGGGTGCTTCGTTAACCCTACAATTATCAGAGCCACCGGGCGTCGCGCCCTTAACCCTTAGTGTACTAACTCTTCTCGCGGCGTCATTAACCCTCTCGGGGCTGGATCACTTATCCACGTGCTATTGATGTAACAATTTATAGACTTCGTTTTTTTTTCTTTTCTAACCCCCCCACCCCCCACCCCCCACACCTCTCTGCTCACACCGGTTCAAACCGGATAAATGCTGGGACGACGGTTCAAGAATAAGTTATGAAGTCAGTCTATACTTTATTTTTATAATGCTCACACACAGTCACTCACACACACACAAACAAGCACACACATATACAAACACACACACACACATATACAAACATACACACACATCGTTAGTAAAGGGGTATGAGTTAAGTTGTTTTGGACGAATTTTTCATCGATACCAATCCAGAATTTAATTTCTCCTCGTAAGGTTAATATTAGGACTTTAGATCTTGCCATTGATTTGATTTCTATCTCCAAATAAATGCGTCATATTATGATTAAGTCGCGTACGTTTTTATATTATGTATTACGCTTCTGCTGTGAGTCGTGGACTGCTTCCCAATGGACTGCTTCCCAATGGAAAGCTTCCCAATGGACTGCTTTCCAATGGAAAGCTTCCCAATGGACTGCTTCCCAATGGACTGCTTCCCAATGGAAAGCTTCCCAATGGACTGCTTCCCAATGGAAAGCTTCCCAATGGACTGCTTCCCAATGGAAAGCTTCCCAATGGACTGCTTCCCAATGGAAAGCTTCCCAATGGACTGTTTCCCAATGGAAANGGACTGCTTCCCAATGGACTGCTTCCCAATGGACTGCTTCCCAATGGACTGCTTCCTAATGGTCTGCTTCCCAATGGACTGCTTCCCAATGGACTGCTTCCTAATCAGCGAATTTGGTATTGAGAGTATATAAGAAATAATTCTAAATTTTTGAACAAAAGTATGGATCAATAATGAGTTCAATAGCGCGCAAAATATAATTCCCGATAACCACGCTAAATTATCTATTTTTAATTTTTTTTTATTTATATAACGCATTTGCGATTGGTGCGTAATATTTTCTTTTTCGGAAAATGAAGTCGCCTCCGTTTAAGTATTATGCAAAAAAAAAAAAAAAATTCTTCAGTTTAAAAGAGGTTGGGACATCAGAATATTTAATGTAGTTCATGGACGTGTAATAAAAAAAAAATTGTGCAATGACGTGTCATTGGGGGCGAGGGGGGGGTGGGGTGTAAGCAAAAATTGGCGATTCTTAAATATGCGTTACTTTGAGTTCATGTTTTGTCAAGTAACTTTAGAAGATGGGAAGTCCACGCATTGATGCCGCCATTGTTTGGCGGGCTAAATCTAGTTGTTATTATTATTTTTTTTGAATTAAAAGTCATAAATATTCATTTATTGTGAGTCTTCATTGTAATTTTTGCGGCAGTCTCAACCAAGACGAACTCCAAGAACACAATCAAAATTGAAAAAAAAAGAAAAAAAATTGTTATTGTGAGCACAATTTTCATTTTTTATATTTCTTAAAACACTCCCCCACAAATCTATTCTTTTTTTAAATTTTTTATATATTTTTATGAGTAGGTCTCTCTCTCTCTCTCTCTCTCTCTCTCTCTCTCTCTCTCACTCACTAAGCTGAGTCAATACCAAGCTACTGGACCCTGAGCAAAAAGAAAAAAGAAGAAAAAAAAAAGAGAGAGAAAAACCCAAACAAAAACAAAAGAGAAGAAAAAAACAACAAAAACATGACCAGCATTCCAGGTGGAAGTCACGCGTTAACCCTTGGATCGCGACTTATCCAAGAGACGGCAAACTCAGAGATGGAGTCCCGTAGGCGGTACGACACTGACACAATTAAAAATACTGGCTGCTTCTGCGACGTGAAACACAAATCTGAGCGCCGAGAAAGTTTCCTTTTTTTTTCCGACGGACGCTTTGCTTTAAGCTGTCTTTTAACTCTACACCCCGTGTTTCTGATTCCCAGTCAGCATATACCACCCTCCTAACCACTCCGAACACTCCTAACCACCACCGCGCCCTCCTCAAGCCTACCCCACCCTCCTAACTGGCCTTTCCCCTTCCCGCACCTCCCGGATACCTTACTCTCTGGAACCCCCCCCCCCCCCCCCCCCCCCCCCCCCCCCCCCCCCCCCCCCCCCCCCCCCCCCCCCCCCCACACCCCCTCCCCTCCCCCCCCCCCCCGCCTCCCTTCCCCCCGGGACCCCCCCACCCCCCCCCCCCCCCCGCCCCCCCCCCCCAAAACCGCCTTTCCTCCCCCATTCCCAACCGTCCCCGCCTACTTATCACTACCAGGACCGTAGAGTGTAAGCTCTTTTTATTCCAGTACTGCTTTCGGCTAACTGCAACACATCGCGCCGTCTTCACTCAACCGATTCGGACTGCCCGACACTAAATACAAACTCACTCAGTCGTACAGTGGAACTCTCGAACCCCTACCGCCTAAAGGGGGTCGAGGTGGGGGAGAGGGGTGTGGGGGGGGTGCAACGTTGACAAAATATGAGGGCGGATGTGCTTGCGTCACTTCCTGTATCGCCCTCCAGCGAGATCAGGTGCAGGCCCCCCCCCGACTTTTTTTCCGCGTGCGCCTTGAAGGGTGACCCCTGACCCTTATCGCGCTTATAATTAGATGTGCCAGGCCCTCTTTCATGTCACGGTTAATTGGGACGGCGGTGCACAAACGCGGGCACATCACGGGCACCGGAACTAGTGCACGTTGTTGTTTTTTTTCCTCCCCTTCTTTTGTGAGCCACTAATTTAAGCTGTCTTCTCTAATTGTCAAGAAAAGATAGGTAATCCGAATAACTCCACTTTGTTGTTAAAATATGGTCTTGAATTGTCTCCCTTCAATTGCTTGAAAAATAAGGTGTTGTTTTTTAAATTGTCTCCCTCTCAATATCTTTAATCATAGGTGAAAACTATCTTGAAAATACAGTGGAATTAAAATGCAAACTCATTTTTCAAAAAAAAAAAATTCTAAATCTAACCCTAGAAATGTTCTACAGTTTTGAGAGAATAAATATTTGGTGATTATCGGTTAGACACGGCTGCACTGTTGTCAGACTCACAGCTATTTAAATATTCATTTGCGCCCAAATAAAAAGGTTTCATTAGAGATATTTACTCCTTTGGTAGAGTTTTGGGTACATGAAACCAATACCAATATATGTTGGAAAGAGTCATGCGAGAATTGCAAACCTTCATATTAGAGACCGACCGAAAGTGATTTTCTGATTTCGGCCGAAGCCGAAAATAGGCCGAAAGTTTAAAATGACTTTCAGCCGAAACCGAAAAAATACCGAAAGATAAAAATAATTTTCGGCCGAAACGAAAAAATACAGAAAGTTAAAAATAACTTTCGGCCGAAACCGAAACCGAAATCGATATTGAAATATTTAGATATTTTAAAATTCGTTCCTGCATACATCGAAAATCATGGGAGAAAGTATCAACATTTACATTCTTTTTATAAAAAATGAGATAATCGTGAATATTAATAAATAAACATCCAATATAACATCTTGTTGTTAAAGATCGTTTAGTTTGTTCTTAAAGATCGCTTAGTTTGTTGTTTAAGATCGTTCACTTTTTTGTTTATGATCGCTTTATTTTTTCTTAAAGAGCACGTAGTTTTTTCATAAAGATCGCTTAATTTGTTGTCTAAAATCGTTTATTTTGTTTTTTTAAGATCGCCTAGTTTGTTCTTAAAGATCGCTTCGTTTTTGTTTAAAGATCTTTTAGTTTGTTTTTAAAGATCATTTAGTTTGTTCAAAAAAGATCCTAAGTTTTTTCTTAAAGATCGCTAGTTTGTTCTTAAAGATCATTGATTTTGTTCTTACATATCGCTTAGTTGCTCTTAAAGATCATTCGGTTTGTTGTTAAAAATCATTTAGTTTGTTTTTATAGATCTTTTAGTTTGTTATTAAAAATCGTTTAGTTTGTTCTTAAAGATCGCTTATTTTTTTGTTGAAGATCGCTTAGTTTTTTCATAAAGATCGCTTAGTTTGTTCTTAAAGATGATTGATTTTGTTCCTTAAGATCGATTAGTTTGTTCTTAAAGATCTTTTAGTTTGTTCCTAAAGAACATTTAGTGTTTTGTTAAAGATCGCTTAGTTTATTTTTATAAATCATTTAGTTTACTATTAAAGATCATTTGTTTTGTTCTTAAAGATCACTTAGTTCGTTCTTAAAAATCGCTTAGTTTGTTCTTTAAGATTGCTTAGTTTTTTATTAAAGATCAATTTATTTGTTTTTAAAGATCGTTTAGCTTGTTCTTAAAGATCGCTTAATTTGTTCTTAAAGATCGTTTAGTTTGTTCTTAAATGTCGCTTAGTTTGTTGTTAAATATCGCTTTTGCTGAGAATTAGATGACCGAAAACATCAGTCACTTTCGGCCATCGGATGGCCGAAAGTCTAAGTCCATTTCGGCCGAAACCGAAAAAAAAACGATAGTTAACTTTTCTCTGTCAGCCGAAACCGAAAATAAGCCAAAAGTTAACTTTCAGTGTCGACCGAAACCGAAACTTGGCGGAAAGTGATAAAATGGCCACTTTCGGCGCGAAACCGAAGCCGAAGCCGAAATTTGGTTGGTCTCTACTTTATATGTAAGTATTACATAAAATCAACCGAAATTTAATTTTTTTTTAAAAATATTTTTTAAAGATTTTTTTACCTTAGTGCAAGACGTCCCACCTAATTGTACTAACAATATCCCCAACACCACACACTTTCACCCCCCCCCTTTCACATAAACAACAAGCCTCCTAACCACACACACAATCATGCCCCATCACATACAAAATCACCCCCAACCACACACACAATCATCCCCAATCACACACACCATCACTCCCCAACCACACACACAATCACCCCCAATCACACACACAATCACTCCCCGACCACACACACACAATCACCCCCGTCCCAATCACTGACACACTCAGCGCCCAATCACTGACACACTCAGCCCCGAACCACTGACACAACCACCACCAACCACTGACACAATCACCCCCACCACACACGCAATCACTTTGGAGTGCGTATACAACAACGCCCCCCCTTCGCCCCCGCCTTTGCCACCACCTGTCGTTAACTATGAAACAACAGAAACAACAACATTATAAACCAATACGTGTGGAACGTACCTCATTATCTTTTTTTTCCGGACTCCGTCTCTTGTGTAAATCCTAAGTCTGTGATATATTTACGATTTTAAGTCTCAAGATTGTGCACTTACTATCGTGATTTAAAAATTCTTTACCTGTCTTATTTGTCTCCCTTCTCAACATAAGTTATCCCCCTGTAATGGGTTTATTTCCACCCATAAGCCTGTACTTTCTACAAATGGCCGACTGGAAAAGATGGAGCACTATTTACTTGACTATCTATCAAGTGTGTCTGCACTCATTATGTTACCAATCATTTACACTCAGTATGTACTCCTATTTAAAAAACATTATGTACTACTATTTACAAACATTATGTACTACTGTTTTAATCGTGTGGAAAGAATTAATATTAATAAAATTT
The DNA here is from genome assembly GCA_964033795.1 of Lymnaea stagnalis. Taxonomy (NCBI): domain Eukaryota; kingdom Metazoa; phylum Mollusca; class Gastropoda; family Lymnaeidae; genus Lymnaea; species Lymnaea stagnalis. The sequence continues at coordinate 9,845 of CAXITT010000302.1, read as the reverse complement.
TAACAAATCATTCTATGTAGATGAATAATTTGACCAAGTATATCAACAGTTTAAAGGAACTCTTTAGAAAAACAAATTAAAAATATATATCTGTTGTTAGAATTGCCCCCCCCCCAACCTCCTTTTTTTTCTGCGTAGAGTCATGGTGAGTCCAGCAGTTTCCTAAATTCAAACCAAGATGGATCACAGCCCTCGAATGTTACACAAATTATTAATTAAAGACATCGCTCGCATCTGTCTGAGTAGGTTTGAAACATCGAACATTTAGTTTAATGTTACACCCGAGCCCCCAGCGAGTGCCTTAAGCCAGCCAGCTTCTCTGTAGCTATCAGCCGTATTATCTCGCCTCTGTGTGTTTTTGTGTTGGTTGTCAGCTTGTGCGAGAGGGAGAAATGGACATCTTTCTCCAACGGTATCTTCTGTCGCGTCGAGATGTTCTCAACGCCCTGGATAAAAAGGGGCGCTTGTATCTCCTCTCTCTCTCTCTCTATCTCTCTTTCACACTCATTCTCTCTCTCACTCTCCCCTCTCTCTTCTCTACTCTCCCCCTCTCTCTCTCCCCTCTCTCTCTCTCCCCTCTGTCTCTATCTGTCTGTTCCCCTCCCTCTTTCTCTTTCTTCTCTCTCTCCACTCTCTCTCTGTCTGTTTCCTCTCTCCCCTCTCTCTCTATCTGTCTCTCTCCCTCTCTCTCCCTCTCTCTTCGCTCTCTCCACTCTCTTTGTCTCCCCACTCCCCACGCTCTCCCCCCTCTCTATCTGTCTCCCTTCCTCTTTCTCTCTTCTCTCGCTCCACTCTCTCTCTCTGGTTCCTCTCTCCCCCCCTCTCTCTCTCCCCCTCTCTCTTCCTCTCTCTTCGCTCTCTCCACTCTGTCTGTCTCTTCTCTCCCCACACTCTCTCCCCCCTCTACCCCTTCTCTCACTCTCTATCTCTAGCAACAAGACATTAAACGAGCTGACTAGCGAGGGCTGCCAATAGCGCGGGACAAAAACAATGGACAATGAAAATAAACAATGAATCAAAGGTGAATGCACAGATCTAAAGTTGGATGTAATAATGGAATAGGTTAAGCGGGTAAGACAGGAGGCAGATAAATATGCGTCTATTCTGCAATCTTGAAATGAGTAATAAGGGGGGGGGGGACATTTGAGTCAGAAGTACAAGAAGGAATGTAAGATGGAAGATATGACTCAAAAAAAAATAATTAATAAATGGTTGCCTTATTGTAAATAAGTTACATTCTTTAAAATGGAAACATGAAATATAAATAGTGAAGGTCTAGGCCACGCCACCCACGTACCCCACCCTTATAATATTAATATTATTATTGTTCGTCCTTCACATGCGAAGATGACCAAGGCTTCGACGAGTAGTCGCCCTCGACTTAAGCTGCATTTTGTTTGAAATGAGGGAGAATTGCTCAATTCGTCGGCCTCACTCTCTCGTCCTTGCCTGTGTGTTTCAGTGTCAAGACTTAGTCGAGAAAGAGAGGAGGGCGGGGGGCGGGGAGGGCGCGTGGGCAGGGAGGCGCGTCAGGATTCTGTGTCCTGTTGTTTGCTGGATGTCGGAATTTTTCTTTAGCTTGGGTAATTATGACAACTTTCCATTCTAATAGAAATTTGTGATAAAATCTAAACATTTTTATTTTTTTTATTTTTTAAATTGCATCATAAACAATAAAGATAGGAGCTCCGTATGAATAGCTGTCGTATATTACCTCAATAGAAGTTCAACACTTGGAAATGTCTTCATCGTGTACAGTACAGAACGACCTGTTCGGGTGGGTTGCGGGGGGGGGGGGGGGGGGGGGGGGGAAGGGGTTGGGGGGGGGGGCGAACATGAAACATGCACAACTGGACAGACACGGTCCAAGGCCACGTATATAAATATTTGAACTACAGGACGGCGACCGCGATCAGCGGCGAGATGGATGCATGTCTTTAGCGAGGGCTTCAAAGTTCTTCCTATCTCTCCCGGGCTCTCTCAGATGGCGCTCGCGGGGGCCAGATAACGGGGAGGGTGCTTTTGACGAATGTCCAGTGATGTCTTTAGCAGACAGCCGAGAGTGTGGCAGAGGTTTGTGGGGGCGGGGGGGGGAGTGAAAAGGGCCACACGTCTTTTTGGCTGGTTGTCTTTGACCTTGATTTAGCTGGAATTACAGTTGAAAATCCTCCAACAATGGCTCTCTGTGTTTGAGGATTCGTTTGATGGGAGACACATGTGTCTGTGCAATCATTCATTCATTGGGAGACACATGTGTCTGTGCAATCATTCATTCGTGGGGAGACACATGTGTCGGTGCAATCATTCATTCATTGGGAGACACATGTGTATGTGCAATCATTCATTCATTAGGAGACGCATGTGTCTGTGCAATCATTCATTCATTGGGAGACACATGTGTCTGTGAAATCATTCATTCATTGGGAGAGAAATTTGACAATGGGGTCATTTATTCAAAGCACTTGCGTCTTGGCGTCATTCATTGACAGGCACATTTGTCCACGTAGTCATTTATTTAAAGACCCTAATGTCAGCAGAGTTGCTTCGTCAGTGACCATGTTTGTGGAGTCAGATGGTTAGAGACATCCTCTGTTTGTGGAGTCAGATGGTCAGAGAATCCTCTGTTTGTGGAGTCAGATGGTCAGAGACATCCTCTGTTTGTGGAGTCAGATGGTCAGAGACACCCTATGACTTTTTTTTTTGAGTCAATTGGTCAGAGACACCCTTTGTTTTTGTAGTCAATTGGCCAGAGACACAATATGTTTGTGGAATCAGTTTGACCAGGGAACCATATGTCTGTGGAGTCACTTGGCCAGAGACACCATATATTTGTGGAGTCAGTTGACCAGAGACACCATATGTTTGTGGAGTTACTTGACCAGAGACACCATATATTTGTGGATTCTCTTGACCAGAGACACCATATGTTTGTGGATTCAGTTGACCAGAGACACCATATGTTTGTGGATTCAGTTGACCAGAGACACCATATGTTTGTGGATTCAGTTGACCAGAGACACCATATGTTTGTGGAGTCAGTTGACCAGAGACACCATATGTTTGTTGATTCATTTTAGTTGCAAAGAAGTGACACGATTCTCGTTTACGTGTAAAGGCTGTTGCCATATTCGGTGCCCTATTTGGTGCCAGAGAATGGTAAACATCCGAGTCTTGTAAGTATTATCGGACGCATCAATCATGATTTGTACGTCTGCTCGTATTACTGGGAGCGTAGACATCGCTCTGTGCTGTTTAACCGCATTAAAATGGCGCCTCAGCGGATATAGCTCAGTGATCGGCTGCGAGCGCCATGTAGCTCGTGGTTAACGCCCATCAGGTTCAACCCGGGCACTTGCTGCAGACGTCAGAGCTGTCTTAGATTATGGCCCCGTGAAGAAGAGATAAAACGGACAGTGGTCAGATGTGTTTCCTAGCCATGTTCTGGACAAGTTAATGAAGAGCGTGTACAAAAAAAAAACAAAAAAAAAACACACAGGGACCTTAGCAACAAAATAAAAAAATCCGACACAACANTCTGTGCTGTTTAACCGCATTAAAATGGCGCCTCAGCGGATATAGCTCAGTGATCGGCTGCGAGCGCCATGTAGCTCGTGGTTAACGCCCATCAGGTTCAACCCGGGCACTTGCTGCAGACGTCAGAGCTGTCTTAGATTATGGCCCCGTGAAGAAGAGATAAAACGGACAGTGGTCAGATGTGTTTCATAACCATGTAATGGACAAGTAAATGAAGAGCGTGTAAAAAAAAAAAACAAAAAAAAAACACACAGTGACCTTATCAACAAAATAAAAAAATCCGACACAACAGCAGGGTCTGGATGGGAGATGGTGTCGGCGAGGAACGCGACACAACAGCAGGGTCTGGATGGGAGATGGTGTCGGCGAGGAATGCGAGTAGCTGATCGTGTTGAGGAACACGTGTTTTGATGGCCATCTCCGGGTAACGTACAGCAGTACACTGCCCTCGCCGAGACCTCGGGGCGCATGCGCTATCTCATTTGTACAAACTCGAGGGAGATAATTTCATGACAGGGACCACTCGTTGCCGCCCCACTGCTCACGATAAGTACAGCACCCCCTCGCCCATTTTCCCCCCTTCTTTCTGTGTTGCTGTTGTGTTGTATTTCGTTGTTGTTGTTGTTGATCAAGTGGCAGCCTAGCGATAAGGACAGGTCACAACTGTTTGATTTTCCCCGTGGTTGCGACGAAAGATTTGGCTGCAGGATTGCATAGAAAGGGATGGGGGTTGCAGATATGGGTCGGTCGCTAGTGGTCAAGTCTATCGAAAGTCTGTGCTCCTCTTTTTGTTCCCACCCTTGTTCTGAGCTGAAAGCCGAATTGTTTTTAGCAAGTTACGTACTATAGAGTTCTTTATGAGGCCACGTTACTGTCTCCTACTCAGATAGCGGATCTCAATAAAAATTGCTGTTTGTATTTACATTTCAAGAATTTGAATCTTTGAAACTGTTCGCCCTAATCTCAAATTTGAATATATATATATATAGGGCTATATAAATATATGTATATATATTTTTTTTTAAAGCATCGAATTTTTCAAATACCGTAACCCACAAAACCACGACCCACTTCACACATCCCACTTCACACAACCCATTACACACATTTCCCGCAATGATCCCGCCAGATGCATACCACCGCATACATTTAACCCCACGTACCTTACTCTATACACATATACACAGACGCATTGTTTACAAAATATTTGATGTTCTAAAGCATTCCTTAATGCATTTAATCATAATCCTATATTAGTTGTGTTTTTTTTTTTTGTTTTTTTGTTTTTTAAATCAACTGCCGTATTGAAACAACTCTTAGTTTTCCGTGACTGGAATAAATAAATAAAGGTTGTATTGTCCCCCCCCCCCCCCATTCCAAACC
>CAXITT010000301.1:924877-944042 GCA_964033795.1 Lymnaea stagnalis | reverse complement strand
TTCCATGTTGAGGACTTTACCACACAGCGAGCCTTGGTGTATGATGCAGTGATATGCTATCAATCCACCAGTAAATTTATCCTGCATTTTTAACCACATCCTTCCAACTAACTAGTCCCCTTTTTTCGCTGTTCATCGCCAGTGTTCCATCTGTTGTAAGTCCAGCTAGTTTGTCCCAAGGCAGGTTCATGTCGGTTAAACTTTGACATACATTGTCAAACATTTCTTTTCCTGTCATTTCTCATGCATGGATTCCATGTGCAATATTTCTTCTGTAACATTGAAACTGTAGACCACTCCACAGATGAAGATAGCGAGCTGTGCAGTGTCAGTCAGCTGTGCAGTGGCAGTCGTGTCATTACTTTCATCAACAGCAAGTGAGAATGCAACAAAGTGTTTGTCTTTTTCAATCAGCTAGTGTTTTCACATCAGTGGCCATCTCACAAGCCGATCAGCAACGGTATTTCTGCTAAGACTTACATTTGCAAACATCTGCTTTTTGTCTGAACACAAGACATCACACACTTTCATCATGCAGCACTTCACAAGCTCCTGCTGTAAATGGTTGGCCTGATTTTTGTAAGCTCCTTCACCACAATAAAACTTGCTTTCACAGCAGCTTCAGTATGTGATTTTGCTTTGGTGAATAACATTCATCTTCAATTCTTCTACCTTCTGTTGCTTCTACTCTGCATTAAGGAATTTTAACTTGTCTTGATGTTTAGTCTCAGATTACATTCCTTGATTACAGCCACATTATCTCCACAAAGTAGGTACAGATTGATAACACGTTAGCCATAGCAGGAAAGTGTGATGTAATATCCAGGCTCTACACCACTTTCATTTCTTATGCGCCTATCCAAAATGAGCAACTGAATGTTGCTAGGTTACTGTAACGACAAACATCCACTCACTACACAACTTTTATTGTCGCTTATTTTGATAGAAAAAGCGAGAACGCTCTCAGGTAGCCTATCCTTGGACAATGCAGATTATTAGGGAATATGATTTGCACTTTATATCGCAGGGCCATTAAAAATATTTGAGCCTAAAATTCTCTCTCATGCCTGATATAATTGTACGCCGGTCAAGACCTCTCAGGCCTGATATAATTGTACGCTGGGCCTAATGTGGCCCACGGGCCTTAAGTTTGACACGTATGATATAGGAGTACTTTTTTTCTTAAATTTTACTAATGCTTCTTTTGTTACAGTGTTTTTTTTTTCAGATGCATTACTTTGATGTAGACATTGCAGTCTTTGTTACATGTAACAATAACCAACACATATTTTCATCTTCTATGAGTCTTGCAGCTAAAGTGAAGTAGATGAAGTACATGAAGCAGTTGAAGTAAATGAATAAAAATATTATTGTAAAGGGACAGTAAATAATATTATTTTAATATTTTGTTTTTTCACTTCCAGGTTAATGCATTCTACACAAGTGACTTGGCGGTGAAAACCAAGACGTTTCAGTAAATCTATATCACAGATTCTTGGCTGACAGCTGATTGTGCACCATATCATCTTGGCTGACAGCTGATTGTGCACCATATCATCTTGGCTGACAGCTGAATGTACACCACACCATCTTGGCTGACACCGTAATGTACACCACACCATCTTGGCTGACAGCTGATTGTGCACCATATCATCTTGGCTGACAGCTGAATGTACACCACGCCATCTTGGCTGACACCGTAATGTACACCACACCATCTTGGCTGACAGCTGATTGTGCACCATATCATCTTGGCTGACAGCTGAATGTACACCACGCCATCTTGGCTGACACCGTAATGTACACCACACCATCTTGGCTGACAGCTGATTGTGCACCATATCATCTTGGCTGACAGCTGAATGTACACCACGCCATCTTGGCTGACACCGTAATGTACACCACACCATCTTGGCTGACAGCTGATTGTGCACCATATCATCTTGGCTGACAGCTGAATGTACACCACGCCATCTTGGCTGACACCGTAATGTACACCACACCATCTTGGCTGACAGCTGATTGTGCACCATATCATCTTGGCTGACAGCTGAATGTACACCACGCCATCTTGGCTGACACCGTAATGTACACCACACCATCTTGGCTGACAGCTGATTGTGCACCATATCATCTTGGCTGACAGCTGAATGTACACCACGCCATCTTGGCTGACACCGTAATGTACACCACACCATCTTGGCTGACAGCTGATTGTGCACCATATCATCTTGGCTGACAGCTGAATGTACACCACGCCATCTTGGCTGACACCATAATGTACACCACACCATCTTGGCTGACACCTGAATATACACCACATCATTTTGGCTGACATCTGAATGTACACCACACCATCTTGACTCTCATCTGAGTGTACAACACACCATCTTGGCTGACACCTTAATGTCTCAACCCAAGTAAACAAATTTACCAAATTATTAATAAAATAAATTTCTACTAACACACAACTAAAATTTTTAGACTTTTCAATCAACCTGTTCATTGTTTCAATCACTCAAACTTTAACATTAATGGTTTTAAACCTATGCTATTTTTCATTTGTAATTCAAATAAATGTCACCTTGTTGCTGTATGAATGTGCTGCTCCACAAAAACTAATAATATAGACTTTTTAATTACCCTAACCTGTCTTGGCATGAAGACTGAATGATAAAATGTATTACTTTGACCAGTTGGTTCAAATAGACTGATGAGCTGAATGAATTACCCTAATGCTCAGTTCACACGATCAAATTCTCATCAAATTTTCGTTCATACATTTGATGCAATTTTTGTATGAAGCCTTGTCATAACTTTCAAATCACTATTTGATCAAATTTTGATGGCATGCAAATTTCTTAAAATCTGTATGATTATGCAACCTCCATATCACATGAACAAACACTAAGAAGAATTTCATCAAGCTAGGTCACTAGGTCGTGTTTACATTGACTAAGCTAAGTTATCAAAACAACAGCAGCCTCCAAGTAATAATAATGTACTTAATTTAGAAAAAGATGTAATAGAAAAATTAGACAATAAATCGGCGAAGGGCATGATGTAATTGAAAGGTATTTATAAATAGGCTTATTACTTGTACAGCATATATACTATAACCCTGTAACTGTAACACTAATGACTACTTAGTACTTCCAATTGGATCAATGAGAAATTTTACCAGCTCGAGCTCCAGGCAAAGAAAATATTGCTCCTGGGCTCCGTAACCCTGATTACAAATAACAATTAGAAATTTAATTCTCCTACCCCCACCCCCCTTTTTTGTTTTCAGTGCTATTATAGCAAATGGGTGCCCCCTTGATTAAATTAAAAAGTTCAACTTTTTAAATTATTTAACTTACTATAGGCGCAGTATAGGTTAGTTATTATATTGTTCTTCTGTAGCGACCCCTTAGGTCCACTTTTTAATAATTTCCACAGAAAACGTAAAATCTTATTATATTATTGTTTGAGTCATGCTATAGACATTTTTTTTTTTTGGTAGAATGTAGAAAAACTTGACTTTAGATATAATAAATATTTAAATAAGGACCTTCAAATGAGATAGAATCATAGTAAAAAGCTTACATTTCTCAAAAATACTGTTACATTGTACAAGTATAGTAAAGCTCTCCTGAACATTCATAAATAAAAGTTCATTAATAAAAAAAATAATCAATATAATTTTTAAATTGATTTAATGGGAATTTTAGGTGCTATTTGACAAGTTATGAGATACCGGTAGTTAAAAAGAGAATTAGCAGTACTCCTCTTCTCAGTCTGATCAACTGCCAGTGGAAAATAGGCCATTAACTATTTCTTTCCATTTCTTCCATTCTCTAGATATCTTCTCCAGCTCTTGACAATTTTTATAACCCGGTATATTTTTGTTGACATCCCTTTACCAAGTTTAGGGAAATCATTCCTGATTTATGTATTAAAATGAACAGAACGCTCATTTGTAGTACACTGCATTAGATTTTAAAAATTATATTGAGTACAATTATGTATACTTTTTATATACTGGTACTCTAATTTAAACTGTAAAAGATAATATTTTAGGGAGTGGTAATCTCCTTTTAAAAATAACTTCCAGATAAAACACCTGATTTAAAAGATACAAATACAAGTTCAATCACAGATTTCACAAGAACTCAGAAACAAATTGGTATAAATTTTATTAAAAAATAAGCAGTGCTGAATGAAGTTATCAATAAGCACTACCATTAGTTGCAGTATTTGCATATTTGAAAATAGGATGTCACAATCATCTTTGACAATAGAAATCTTGTCATTTCATCGTCTCTCAAGTTAGGGTATTGTAAATGTGGCTCTAGTGTGTTTAATAATTTCTGGAGAAAAAAAAGATGCATTTTATTTATTACTCATAAAAATATATAAAATATATACATTATAAAGTTATCACACAAACACTCATTTTAAAGCATAAACATTTATATTTCCCAGTTATCATATGTAACGTTTATAATGTAATGTTACTTGTAAACGTGAGCTAATGTATTTTATTTCTTCAGTGCAAGTGATGATTTGCCAATGTAACTATCTCATTCACCTTTACAAACGACTGTCTCTTTCTCCGCCAAGAAGTAATAAGGTCCAATGAAAATTACACAGTACTTTATTAAGATATTTGATAAATACATCACATGGTTCCTTGACATCAGAATTGTTCGAACATTTATAGTGTAATATGAAAAATATATATCCATACACTTACAAAAATGTATCTAATAATTAATTCATTAAATCCATCTGAAAAATACAACATGTCAACCTTCTCCATTAAAATTATGTCGTTCACTCCCTTCACTCAAGAAAAAATGAATTCTCCATACACTATAAAAATTAGTTCCTTTTTTCTCGTGTTTCTATTCTTTTCCTTCAAATCACTTTGCCTTTGTGCCGTGAGAGCAAATGTTAGTGTCCTGTGAAAAAATCCATGTCATATGAATAAGTAACATGGTCTGTTACACACATTACTGATACTAAAACAATAAATATAGAATAACTATAGTATGGTATGACAATCCACATAAGTTCAATATGTTTTATGTTTTTGTCATTTTCTTTATACTCAATTTGTCTTGACCAAAAATCAGCAACAATGTTGTTTTTGCCTTTTATTGATTTTATTTCAATTGATAGAGTATTGAAGACTATCTGTTGATCTTGTTATTGGCTATTCTCTTTTTGTTTAGTGCCATTAATGGTTTATGATCTGTTAAGAGACTAAACTTTCTTACTTAGAATTTGATCAAATTTTGAACAAAATCTCAACAAAGAAACCACACACAAAATAGTGCCTTCATCCTAAAATTTGAAGCATATTGAAGAAATTTGACAGGAATTTGATCGTGTGATCTGAGCATTACCCTGTCAGTACATATTAATGTATTTAAAGTTATTGATGCTGTCACAATCTAAAGCTAAATAAATTTAAATATTAACTTAAATTTAAATAACATCACTAGGCAATGTTTCAACTTGTGCATTCATTTCGAACATCACTGGACAATTATTCAACTTGTGCTTTTATTTAAAAACCTCACTAGACAAAGATTCAATTAATGCATTCATTTCCAACATCACTAGACAATTGAATAGCACAAATCACTAGAGTCACATAATTAGGTAAGTGACTAACAAACAAATCATTAGTTACACATGACAAGACAATTGATTATTAATCAAATAACTAGTGACACATCACTGTAAAAGTTACTAACAAACAAATACTACAGACATGGTCTAAGGCTGGAAAGCTTAACAATCAAATCATATTTATTACAACACTAATAAAGAATGTACTAAGAACTATATTAATAGTTTTTAGTTAATGGACAAAAGGTGGCTTTGACTGAATGATTGATTTAACAAAAGCACATGAGTAGTAAATTTGAATTTTTTTGATGATTATGATAAGAAGATTTTCACCTATAGCAAGTAATTAGGGGTGGCGAATTTAAAAAACAAAAGTAGGATGGGGGAGGGATGTCCCATTGAAGCCATTAAATACTTTAAAAAATATTCTATCTTCAAAAGATTGCTATAGTATTTATGACTATTTAAAACAATTTTCAAAGAACAAATAAAAAAGTCTCACTAAACATGACATTATTTAACAACAAAAACAGTTTGTAGCAATTAAAAGTTTATGTTCACAATGTGCTTTCAATTCACCAAGATGATCCATAAGATAAAAAGAAATCCCAGTGTCAGGGGATAAAAGAACCAAGTGGAGCATGACATAAGTATAACTCTAGAATTATCAATTTTACCATTATCAGAATGTTTGAATTTGAACTTTCTATGTGAGCTCTTTTGAATGATAGCCTGCAAGGCAAGGTTGGGTAATATGTTCCCAAATCAAAGGTTATTAATTTTTATCAATGCTAACAAGTATAAAGTAACTGACCTTACTAGTAAGGTATAAACTAATTTGAAATTTTAAAAATAATTTAACAATCATAGGGTATAAATCTCTGTTACCATAAATTTCATATCAGTTTATAAATATTAAAAATAGAAAGTATTTTTAATATTTTCTTAATAAATTATTTACACAAAAATAAAACATGCTTTAAAATCAAATTTACAACAACAAAAAAATTGAATTTATTATAATAATGAACAGGATATCCCAGAACAATTCTCTTTATAAGGATAAAAGTCATTTTGACTACTTCTAATTAAATGTATATTAAAAAGTATTTTAAATATTTAAAAAATTTAAAATTATTTCAGAAAAGTAACAGGTGCACAAATGCAATTATATTAGCTTAAGAATTTAGTGTTAATTTACTGAACACCGGTAACATAAAGTCTGAAATAGAGATACTTTTCCCGCTCAATTTTGCGAAATACGGTCAAAGGGAAGCAACCATTAAAATAAACAGATGTTTTAAAGACGACAGCGATAACTTCCCATTAATTACAAAGGTAATTTTATTTATTCGCTTCAAGAAAGTTAACTCTTGTGACCTTGGTGAAAGATCGTATTAACTTGGTTACTGTTCCTAATTCTTTATGAAAGTATGGGAACTAACTGCTGTCACCTTGATTGACAAAATAATTTTTTGAGTTGCCTCTAATTGAGTACTCTTTTATAACAAAAGTTTTTTTTAATCTGTTGATTAATTTATTAGCTTTCCTTAGAAAAAGAATTCTTTTGTGGTTTGAATAACTTTTCCTAAATTATTTTGTTGACTATAAAGATAACTTTGTCAGTATTTTTCAAGATACAAAGCAAACATTGGTAAATTTAAAGGACGAATGCCACTATTTTATCGAATTTCACGAATGTATCCCTAAATCGATCCCTATACTATGCCTAACCTGAACCCTAAATAGATCCCTATACTATGCCTAACTAACCTGAACCCTAAATCGATCCCTCAACCTAACCTAAACTAAACCCTAATTCACTGCAACTATAATAAACACCCAAAAGACTCCGTGGCATTCGTCCTTTCAATTAGCCCAAACATTAGTTGGTTGTTCTGAACTATTGTTTGTGTGAGGTGGGGTTACTGTGTGAAGTTAAATAATGTATTATAGAATAGGCATAGGTATAATTTAATTAAGATTAATTAAATTAAAATCAAGCTATTTAATTTACTAAATTTAGTTTTTTAAAGAACAAAGTGGCTATTCGTACCCAGGTACCAGAAGTGAGAGGTTTGGATTAAAAAATTATTTAAAATTTTATTGTTGGGTTTGTAAGACAAAAGGAGGTATTGAATGGACTATATGTTTGTAAACTTAATTCTTCAGTTTAACTACAATAAACTTCCACTAAAAATGACGTCCTAATAACTAATAGCACTGCTGAGTCAAAATGGACCCAGACATGCAGCGTTGCCATTTGCACCCGGGTACCATTAGACTCAAGCTATTCGGATGTCATTTGTGGTAGTTTATTTTAGTTAAACTGAAGAAGTAAGTTTACAATAGTATCCCAATCTCTCACTTCTGGTACCCGGGTACGCATATTCGCAGCCTTAAAAGAATGTCAATGTAAATATATATCTATTCAAACCCTTTCCATCGCAACTGGGTGTAATACACCCGGAGACAGACTGTGATTGCTGGTATCTCCAGTCTCCTTTTTAATAACCTTTCTCATACTCGCCCTCATCCACGAGGTAGTTGGAATTAGCACCTTGGCCTTGGTGGTTGCAATTATATAAAGTATATAATATAAAGCATGCGAAAGTTACTTATTTTTGGGGGCGTTATCTTTCTTTGTACAGTCCCAAACATAATTTAATAGAAGCAAAAAACGTCTAAACTGGCTTATGAACATTATTGTTTGGTTGTTATTTATTGATTATTTGAGTCTGTGACAGTAAATAAATACAGTGGAACCTCTCATAACGAGCATAATTTGTTCCAGAATCTTACTCGTTAAGTGAAACACTCGTTAAACGAAACAATTTTTCCCATACAAACCAATGTAAAATACGATAATGCGTTCCATGCTGAAAAAATACTTATTTTTCAAAAAATGTTATTAACATTTTTTCAAATAAAATTACTTATGAATTGTTAAGGAGTGTAACAACTTGGAATACAATTTAGAATCGGGCGAAAATAATTTTCGCCTTCTCACAAATAATGTTTTCATTAATAGTGTCGCCTTGTAATCGCTTCTCGTTTATCCATATTAGAAGCAACCTCTCAACATTATCAAAAATATGTAACAATTTCGAAGACATTCTTGACACCCCCTTTAAAGCATCCATCTCCTTAATTTTGTTTTTGTTCTTGAGAATAGTGCAGATCCTTAATGTTGACCGATTGTATGTGCGCACTAGATTAGCCACGCTCACACCTTGTTCTCGCTTTTCAATGATTTTACATTTCATTTCAATAGTTATGTTTTCTCTCTTATGATTGTCTTCTTGTGGTTTTTTTCTTCGAAGACATTTTAGCACAGGTTATTACACTATGCACATAAAAAATTTCGAATACTGTCTGAATACAAAATTTGTAAAAGCTGGTGATCACACACGAAAAAAATATGCTAACAGACCGAATGCTAGACACAGACTAATGCCTCGGCGCGGAAGATCCGGCTCACAAATGAATGTCGGGAAAAAGGGACTTCCCCTTTCTTCGAAACGCGTTATGTGAAATGTCACTCGTTAAGGGAGCAAATTCTTAACATTTTTTTTTTGCTCGTTATACGAATGACTTGTTATGAGAGGTTCCACTGTATTCTGAATCCATTTGGGTACTGTTACTAACAATAATAACATTAACATGTATTCAACATAACATACTATTTCAAAGCAGAACAGTCACATGTACAAATGAAAAATAGGGGCTTTGCACCTCAGCTTGCACAGTTTATACATAAAAGAACAGAATGGTCTTTGCAAATATAAATATGTCTTAATAAACTTGCTGAGTTGAAGTGGTTTGGGCAGCTATTTGAAGTGTTTGTAAAGATTTCAAAACAGGGGATGTTTTGTGTGCAATGTCAATATTGGCTGATTGTAATTGGCTGCAGTGGATGCCAAGTCAACAATGTTGAAAAACACAACCAAAGGCAATCTTTTACTTTTTTGTATTCACAGAGAACACCTTCGCCATTTGGTCCATGGCATATATGCCTCCTTTGATTTGGTTGTTATCTCTGGTTTCTTGCATTCAGTTTCACTTTCCATATCTGTACATTTGTGTATTGTGTTAAGGAGCAATACAATTTTCTGCCTTCAGCTCTGGTTTTTTACAAGGTTGTTTCCTGTCTGAACAAAAACACTGATTATTTGAGGACCAGACATTATTATTGGGTAGGAACATCTTGCTCCGTTTCACTGTTCCAACTATAGGGTGAGTCTGTTCTCTGCCATTGGTTTTGCAAGTTTTAGGGGAATGAAATAATAGGCTGTTCTGAAATTTTGGCTACTTCCAATGAAGTTCCTTGTGAGAGAAATCACAATCTCTGGGGATATTCCAATATTTCTCTTTGCTGGCAGGGCACTTACATTTTATTTGAATTTGAAGAGATATGGGCAGTTCTTCAGAGGATAGTTCGAAGACAATTCACAGAGTAAGAAGAGTTTTATTCCATATTTTTCAGGCTTGCTTGGCATATATCATACATTGAATAAATCTGCACCGACCTCTGAGACCAACCAGTTGTCCACCTACTGTGATGTTCTCTCTAGGAACATAATACCTGGCCAAATTACTCAGGAATGCTTCTCATACATCTCTTATGGGATCAAAGATGTCACGAGCCAGAAAGGATTGATCAACCATCCTTGTTATCAAAGCAAATATGAATCAGAAGTTTGCTGAATGTCTTCATTGAAAATGCTGCCCTAAAAAGAGGATTTCCATCAACATGGCTAAATAAAAATTCCACTGAAATGCTGTTCAGATAAAGAGCGCCAGTGTGTAGTAGGCTTTTTCTCACCTTCCCTGTTGGTGCAGTCAACTATTGTTTGTGTCATTTTATCATTAATATTCTGAAAAATTGCTTCAGTGGGAGATAATATGTGATCTATGAAGGGAGTTCGGTTTCAGGTCAATTAAATCATGCCACATATTAAAAAAGAAAAATAACATAAAGAGAGCCATTTACTGTGATATAAGACTATGGGGGTAACCCATCCAGTTGCCAGGAATTACCAGAAACACTTTTTCCCATTATTATAAGTGTACAGTTGTGCTATACCCAGTCACTAGGGACAGGGTATACTATATGTTATTTGGGAAAGTGTTAAATGATATTTCACCATTTTAGTTTATCTTAAATGCAATTTTTGTTTAGTTTGATTTGCGTTAGAAAATTTTGAGGAGAAATAATACCAATTACCAAACCACTGGTAATAGTAATTATTAAATTATCACAAGTAACTAGTACAAGACAAAAATTAGTAGACTCAAAATATGGAGGAAAAAGACTAACTACTTGTAGTACTAACAACTAATTTAATTTTTTAAAGTAGTTATTTACTGATACTGTAGTCTATTCTAACTTATTAACATTAAGTTCATTGTAGTTATTAGGAAATAACATTAAATGAATAATTACTTGATACATTGCCACTCAAAAATGCTGGTCTGCATGACTGGGTTGAATAGATTCTTGACTTAATACTAAAGTGATAACAACAATTACTGTCGAAAAATAGTAGGCCTAGAGTTCACAAACTTAATTTTACGAGAATATTAAATTAAATTTGTTGTTCAGTACTTCACTTAAAAAATTTCAAGGGCAGTTGAATGAAAGGATTTTCTTTTGACAGTCTTACTAACATATAAAATTTGTAATACTAATGTCACCGAAGACTTAAAAAGTTATAGACAATTATAAATAATAATAACATAAATCATTAAAATATATCATAAATTGCTTAAGTTTTTAAATCAAACATAAATATTCAGGCCATACAAAAATAGGGGAATGCAAGACACTGAACTTATTAGTTTTAGAAACATTGACCATTTTTGTGATGGAGAAATGATTTCATAGGACTAGCTTTATACCTTGCCATCTCAAATATATCTGACTTGATTTACATAAGATAAACAAAACTTAGGACTTAGTATTATAATTCTTAAAAATATATGGAAATATAGGTCAAAATGCCTTCTTCATTACCATCAGAATGTAAATATTTAATATAAATATAAGGAAATGAGCTAAACCAAGTATGTAAAAATCTGAATAAAAGGATGCAACAAAAAACGAAACGTGTTGACAAGAATACTCCTTCAGTAAAGAAACTACAATAAATAAAATATATAATAAAATAAACATTTAGCTTCAATGTGATATCCTAGAGGACAGCAAGCGGACTGTAAAATAAATCCTTTATCATTCATTTTTGGAGTTTTTTGTTTTGTTTTGTTTAGTAAGCCCTGGAATCTATAAAACAAAGCTTCAAAATTTGGTTGCCCAAGAGATTATTGAGGCCATGGGCTTAAGTCTAGTTAGCCTATAATCTGACCCTTTCAAAAATACTGAATACACATTATAAAACTAGACAAGCAATTTTATAATTTCTCTATTTACAGATTGTTTCTGTCAACACACTGGATGATTTCCCTGTTTCTATCAATACACTGGATGATTTCCCTGTTTCTATTTCTATCAACACATTGGATGATTTCCTCCAAGAAGTGATCTGATAGGAAACAATTTCTCTTGATTTTATGGTTCATTGACCCAGGTACTGAATATCTATTAAGTAAATGTATTTCCAGTTTTTAGTTAGTTTTATTTTACATGAGATTTAGTAAGGTTTTTTTATTGCCCCCAAATGATACTCAGTTTGAAAGAGTGAGAAATAAAGACAAAAATATGCCATAATATATTGGAAACTTAAAAAATATAGATAGTAAAATATTTTTGATATTATTCTCAATTTTAATTTTAGTCATCAGAAATGAGATGCATCCACAATTGGGTACAACTGAGATACTACATCCATAATTGGGTACACCTAAGATTCATCTATGATTGTGTAACACTGAGATACTTCATCCATGATTGGGTACAACTGAGGTACTACAACCATGATTTGGTACCATACAACTGAGACTGAGATGCATTCATGATGGTGTACCACTAAGTGTGACTAAGATGATACATCCATAATTGCCTACCACTGAGATACTACATCCATGATTGGGGTACAATTGATATACATCCATGACTGGCTACCACTGAGATACTAAGTCCATCATTGGGGTAAAAATGATATACATTCATGATTGGGGTAAAATTGATACATCCATGATTGGGGTACAATTGATATACATCCATGATTAGGGTACAATTGATACATCCATGATTGGGGTACAATTGATATACATCCATGACTGGGCACCACTGAGATACTACATCCATGATTTGGTACAGCTGAGATTCATCTGATTGTGTAACACTGAGATACTGCATCCATGTTTGGGTTCCGTACAACTGAGATACATCCATGATTGTGTAACACTGAGATAATACATCCATGTTGGGTACAACTGAGATACATCCATGATTGTGTAACACTGAGATAATACATCCATGTTGGGTACAACAGAGATACATCCATGATTGGGTATAACAGAGATACATCCATGATTGGATACAACTGAGATAATCCATGATTGGGTACAACTGAGATACATACATGATTGGGTACCACAAAGATTTCTTCCCTCTAACACTAACAGAGACACTCCTGAATAGGTAAGTCTTAATCTTTTATTAAGTTAAGACTCCTTGACTTCCAAAATTTCAACATTGGACAACAGCTAGTGTTTCCTTCCTGAACATAACAACAACAACATAAACATTTGACCACCAGCGGTGCCAACAACATGAACACTTGACCACCAGCAGTGCCAACAACTTGAACTATTATTTTTATTGTTAATAGTTATTGTATGGATGGTTTTACTTAACTGAATAAAGTGCCAAACCCTTCAAGATGTTAAATAAATGTGTGTATGAACTTGTGAACCAATATCTAAATTTTTTCTTGATTTTTTAAAGATTTTATTGAAAATTATAATTGTTTTCTTAAATGTTATAATTTGAATCTCACTTTTCATGTATTTGAAATTTGATTTTGTGGCAGACCTGTTTACTCTTACTATTATGGCATACTAAGTACGATTTTGAGGTGTAAACATATAGACTGTATGTTTATTTTTTTTACTATAAATATAAGGCATTTAACAATTTTGTGATGATAAGTGTGCGATTTTAATAATTTGAGGGTAAACAGGTCTGTTGTAGGCATAAGACTTTGTAGATCTATGTTGTCTAGTATTAGTAAAGGATGTATACAGTGTTGGTCATCAAATGTACCCGGTGTTAGATGGTGTAGTTTTAAAGGTTCTGACTGGCATATTTCATTTCACTGGTCCAGTACAGTTTCTGCTGGCAAGTTACATAAACAGTCCCATCATATTTTGTTCAGTGCTCAACAAATCTTGTTTAAAAGGCAAGAATCCTAGTAACTATTCGGTAGTGTGAACGTACTTTAAGACTTTGAACATATACCATTGTAAATATGTTAAGGATGTGTGAGATTGTATATTGCTGGTCATCAAATGATGAGACTCCAATTGTGCACAAATGCGGTTTAATTATTTGGCGACAAGCAATAAAATAATAACAGGGGTAATGCAGAATTATGATGTCAAAGTCCCCCATGTGATAAACATACAAATGACTTTTGTACAAAAACTAAACACCAACCATGTGAATTCATTGTAAATATTTTTTTTTGCGAAATCTTAAGATGATGGTGGTTTTAGACAAATAGAAAATGTTAATAAATAATGGATTGATTTGTATTTTACAGGAAGAGTATGAAATCCAGGCATTCTATAGATTGACTTTTGAGATATCAGCAGTATTGTCTATAGCTTTAGTGCCTGGACTTTTTATAAGCAAATAAACATTTAAATTGAAGAAGATCTTATAGAATGCCTGGATTTCACACTTTGCCTGTAACATGTGTAATTGGAGGGCTTGGTGGAATAAGGTGCCTACATTTTTTTAGGCAGCTTGGATTTCACCAAGTCCTTAAGTTACTAAACAAGTCACCATCATTTTTAACATGTTTCTTTTGTAAAGATGACTCACTGTATATCACCAGGAGTATTCATGTTTTCATCTCTTTGGAGATAGTCTCGCGGGGAGAATTTTTGTTTTTTCTCCCCCTAAAATAAAGAGCATTCATGTTTTCATTTTCTTTTTTTCAATTAAATAAATTTTTAAAAACTTCAAATGTTTTTCTTTCTTTTATTTTAAACATTAAATATCTTCTTTTTCTCTCACATACAATTAGTTAAGCACCATCTATTTATTAAAGCAATGTAAATATCTTCTCTTTGCCTCACGTTCACATACAATAATAAGCAACATCTATTTATAAAGCAATGTGAGATATTGACTTTTCTTCATACTCTTTGCCTTGAATTGCTCGGCGCCAACTGAAGAGGATTTCAGTCTTCCCTTCCCTCATAATTTTTATCTTCAATTCTTGAACGCCATCTGAAAATAAAAGAAATATTTATCAACTAAAACTTGTTATCGGTAAAATAACCTCTCCTTATCTTTCCCAAATGGATAAATCATTAATTGGTTTAAATCTATGATAGGCATGTTTATCGTTACATCTCTTGTTTTTGTTATGTTGTTAAATACAGCGAAATAAATATTTTGATTGAGCTCTAGTTACATAATTTAGAATAATTAAATGAGAACTTCATTTAAATTGGCAAATCACGAGCTTTTAAATTTCCTTCAGTGACTTTACTGATAATATCCCTCACCAATCACAGTTTATGGGTTCAACTGAACTTCACTTCCTTGTAATATGCTAAACTCGTTTCTAATACTACTTTCAAAATCTGATACATAACTACAATCACAGGATCACCAATGACCCCTTTGCATAAAAAAAGATGGTAATTCAATCAGATAATTTTATCAGTCATACACAACTTTTTAACTCTCATAAAATAACCAAAAATAGAATAAAATACATTTGGATTACTTCATCAACATGAGCAGTGGTAATATCAGGTCAACTTTGGCTTTCTTGGGAACTTTTCTCTCCCACGAGTTTAATAGGTTTACTGTCGGTTTTGTTAGGTTCCAAGTTTCACTTGCTTATATCTTTTTACTTTTGAAAATTTCCTGCCGATATTCTTTCTTCTATTTCTGTTAGTAATTCATTTTCTTCCATTTCATAAAGATCCTATGTATTTGAATACATTTAATTTTTTTTAAAGTGTTTTTTTTTAAATTTTAATGACTTCATGACTTCCAAACCTGCTTATAGTGAGTGATTTTATGCTCGAAGCATTATCGCGAGGGTGAACTTGGATGCTTTAATTTTATTTGAGTTAATTTTTAAAATAGAAATTCGATAGCTAATCCATTTTATAAAGTCTTCTAATTCAATAAAGGCTTATGATATATCTTTCCTACTTTTCCCTTACAGTACTGACAAAGTCATCAGCATATGCAAGATACTGAAGGGGTTGATTGTAGAGAGCGGGTCTTAGGTTTTCCTCAGATGCCAATATGTATGCTTCTTATATAACTCAGCCCTTCTCAACCCATTTGGGAGTCGATTGACTCTTTCCCAGGAGTTACCTAAGACTATCAGAAAACACACATACTCTACAGTTATGAAGTAGCAACAACAATAATTTTGTGGTAGGGGGATCTCCACAGCATTAGGTAAGTTGAGAACCACTTTTATAACTCTATCCAATTTTAGATTAAATAGCATGTATGACAGTGAGTCTCCTTGCTTAGGCCTCGTCTAATCTGACATTCCTTTGAATATTCTCCCTGAACCTCGTAAACAAACGCTGTATCAGTCTTATAAAGATATTTTCTTTTCTGATTCTGGTTGTGTTCGTTGCTGCATCCATGTACTGGCATCTGTGCAACGGTGGGGGTATGATGTTGCTATTCTAACAGCTGCTAGCTGATGCCAGGGATGCCAGGGCAGCCTTGAAGCTTTTGACAGATGTCGAGTTCACAGTGGCATTGTCCAAGTGGTTCCATGCTATTATTGTGCGTGGAAAGAAAGATTGTTTATACTGCACTGTTGTGCACTGAGGCACTTTCAAGCATTTGCTAATGTTTCGGGTGTAATTGTTTATGGGATTGTCAGTGGTGAAGTCAGTGTTTAGTGAGCGTTTTGCTCTTATCAGTCTACCCGGCTTCTGTGGGGTGAGGTACGTGCCTGCTGGGATGACCGGAACCAGTCCCATGACCACTTTATATAAGAATATCAGGCGGAGTCCCTCTCATCTGTCTTTAGGGGCAGGAGGGGGATGTCAAATCTTTTTAAGAGGCCAGTGACAAAGCCAGAAGTGGTGGATTTGTAGTATCGAGCGATAAAACGCACCCTGGTATGTTGAATTTGCCCCATCTTGTCCACGTCTGGATTAGGGTGTGGGTCCCAGATGATCGCACCATATTCTAGTAGTGGATGGACGAATGAGAGATATGCATTTTGTTTGCAGGAAGTACGGCTTAAAAAAAAAATTTTGTTTATATGGGGTGACCATTTAAGGTTATTTGATGCTTGTTGGAGAATTGTCTCGTTTAGTGAGTACATATTTAGTTGATGTTTTTTCTTCTTGAGATGGTCATTGTGTAGCATTTGGTTTCATTAAATTTCATGCCCCAATTGTCCGCTCAATTCATAAGGCATTTCAATTCTGTTTGGAGGTGGCTGTGGTCATCGTAGCCGTTTATCTCTCTGTAGACAAGACAGTCATCTGCAAACAGCCTCACTTGAGATGTTTATGTGACAGAGGAAGAGAAGGGGGCCCAGCACTGTGCCTTGTGGAACTCCCGTGTCTACTGAAGGCTTTCCCTGATCGGACGCCGTTTACCACTACTTACATGGTACGTGTTAGGAATATTGAGAGCCAGGAGTGAAGGTTGCCGGTAATGCTGTAGTAATGGAGCTTATGTAGAAGAAGGCTATGTGAAACAGTGTCGAAGGTCTTTGAGAAGTCGAGAATAGCCATGTCAACCTGGTTTTGATGCTGTCATATGCCAAAAGAGTTGATGTACTGGGATATTATGTTTGCAACATTTCTCTGATAGGCATCCGATCAGTCGTTGATCTGTTTTGTCTGAATCCACATTGGAAGCACCTAGTATTTCTTCAGTGAAAGGCTGTAGCCTTTTGGCAACTACTTTTGTCAGTATTTTGTATGTAACATTTAATAGAGAAATTCCTTTGTAGTTTGTGCACTGAAGTTTGGAAGCTTTCTTGTGTAGTGGGGTTATTAGTGCTGTTTGCCATTCTGTTGGAATCTTCTCTTCTTGACAAATTTTAGTTATAAGTTCTGCTGTGATGAGATCTTCTCCAGGGGCTTTGTGGTTTTTCATAGAATTGATTACGTCTGAAATTTCTTCTAGAGTTGACTAGTTTATTAAAGGGTCTGGTCCTCCATTTGTTGGTTGATAATCTTCATCTTGTCTATTGTCTGCACTTATGTCCTCAAAATTTCCATTCTGGCTCTCACACATTTGTGGTCTGGCTTGGTATCCATTCTTTTCATTATGTACATTGCTCTGATGTTTCCCTCCCTTGATAAGTCTTCTTTTAGCTTTCCCCCCCTTGTCCTCTTTTTCTTCCTACACATTTTTATGGCTTTCCTCTGGCTTTGTTCCTTTCTTCAACAGTCTGTCTGCATTCATGATCAAATCAGCCTACTCTATTGTTTGATAGCTGCAATTCTCCTACTTTTTCTGATTTTCTGATGTTTTCACAGCATTTTTTTAACCCGATCCCACTGTTCATTTATGTTGTTTTCCCCGTTTCCTCCTGTGATGCTTCTACTTGTTACATCATTTTCTCTTTGAATTTGGCCATTGTGAATAATGCTTATTCTCTGCCTATATTTAACCCTTACAAGTAGATGGTCAGAGTCTGCATCTGCTTCTTACATCTAGTATGTCTGATCCTTAAAACCATTGATTAAAACGTGGGTATGTATATTTTGACAAACTGTTGACAGTTACTAATTTATGTGAGGAATATTAATGATGGTGACTTTAAGATGAGTTTCTTTTCTGCATGTGATGTATTTGACAGAGTTGGTTTATTTCTGAAAGATCATATATCTCTTGGAAAAGGTTTGGGTTGTTTGCAAAGATGGTGCTCCAGCTATGCTAGGATATCGATATGGATTCAACGTCTAATACTGAATGAGTCACAAAGTCATCGGGACTTACTGATTGATTAATCGGCAAATATTAGATATAAAGACGCTGTCACAAGAGTTAAAAGAGTTTTATATTTACTATTTTTGTTTAAGCCCAAGTTTTCACTAAAGTAGTATAGTCGACCGATTGTTATGTTGGTAAAGTTATTTTTTTCCAAATTATTTGCTGTATTAATGTTGAAAATTTCCTATACATTTACTATTTGCTATACCCAGGTGGCCCAACTTATCACTCTCATTCATTTCATAGTAAAATTTCACATACCTTATTGTCCAAAGTTGTCATTTAATGGATTGATTTCTACGAGATTGAAGATCATTAGAACATGTCTTGTTGAGGTGTGGTTTCTCTCGACTATTCATCTTGTGATTGCTCTTGAACATTCATTCCTGTTGAAGAATGATTACA
>CAXITT010000301.1:868116-910942 GCA_964033795.1 Lymnaea stagnalis | reverse complement strand
CCCCCCCCCCCCCCCCACTCATTGGCTTGGATACTCAACATAGCCATCATGTGTACAATATGTGTATAGCAAAGAAATTGGTTTTTTTTTTTTCATTTGCTGGATGAATTTTTCAATTTTCTTTCAAAATTTGTGTAGGATTTTTATGAAGAGCAAACTATTTATTTGAGTCAACCGTTGTCAGAGTTGGTTATTTTAGCATTTCTTGAGAGTCTTGGGTGCAAAGAACAATGTGAGCGGTGTTTTGCAGGATAAAACAATATTTACTCAAACACAAAGCAACTTACTGGCATGGACACAGATCATTGTAATGTTTGTGTCTTTTTCAAAACCCTTAAGAAAGCATCTTGAAATCTAAATGAGTTAACTTGCATGTTATGATTAAACGTGATGCATCCTAAAATTAATTTACGACAATTTATGTTATTCTTTATGTAACTTCAAGGAAACTCGATAATGATTTTTAAAAAAAAATGTTGTTTCCAATGAATTTATGTTTAGTTCTTTTATTTACAAGATACATGAAACACAATGGATTATGACAATGACAATACATGACATAATAATTCTTTTTTTAAATAAACCATAATAATATATGTTTTTAAACAAATGTATAAAATATAAAAGAGCTTAAACAAATGGTAGCAAATAAAATACAATGTCTTAATTAACCAAGGAAAGAAAATAAACATTTTATAAATGCAGCATCAAAGACCGGGAAGTTGAAGTAGGATATAACAACATATTTATTTACTTAAAAAAAATAGCATACTTCTCTTTTGCTAGCCATTACATGAGAAGGATGGTATAAAGTGATCTTAATAATATTGAATGAGGAACACTCTATTCCGATAAAACCAGATGAAGTCAGTCCTTTGGTTCTGGGTGGAGTGGGATATTTAAATGATACCTCAAATACAATTTTGTTCTTGCGGGTTATTACACCAAGGCTTAGGTTTAATTTTCTGGAATCTGGTCCATAAAGAAACTAAAGTGCAATATTTATGCCTGTAGAATTAATGTTCTTCATTAAATTTTAAGCAAAATGTGTAGGAGTCTAGAGTGCTATGAAGCAGGTCAGCACGACTATAATCTTTCTAAAAATCATGACAACAAACAAAGAATTAATAATGCAGCCCTAGATTATTTCTTCTTCTTCTGTATTTTGAGGGCCCATGATCAATGTATTGATCATTCTGGCTCCTAAGTTTTGTAGAGAGGTTCGTGATGTAACTGCATTGTTTTGAAGAGGATCTTCACTGGTTGCAAAGGCTACTCAGCAAATGGTGTTAGGAACTGGAAGTTAAAAGGCAGGAGGCAATATACGCAAATGTGTTACGTGTTGTCGCCTCAGCTGTTGCTTTTGGAAGCTTGTTCTAGTCCCTGATTGTCTTTGGCAGGAACAAGGAGTTCATGTACTGTCTTCTTGCTGTTATAAGCCTTGTGGCTTCTAGGGGGGAGAGGGATAAGTTTCTGTTTAATGCTGGAGCAGTGGACCAGCCCATTTTTTATCTTGTATATCATGGAGAGCCTGGATAGTCGTCTTGGTTCCTCAAATGGTGATAAACTGTCTGTATTTAGTTATTTACTAACAGGATACAGAAATATATAAGTTGGTAGCTTTGATACTCATATTTTACTTAATGCCCTTATGTTAAAAGCAATTTATAATACATTTCTTTTCATACAAATTTTAATCAGAAATTTCTGCAAAATTTCTATTCTTTCACGTCATCTAAAATTTTTCACCTTCCACTATAATTTTTTCTGTATTTTTTATTGTAAATCGTCACCAAAACAACGAAATATATCTACACATTTATACACATAAACATTGATATACCCAATTAAAATATTATTTAAAAAATATTATTTTATTTTTGCATAATATATTTCTCTTATAAAAGATAGGGTTTTTGAAAATCATACAATGAAAACATTGAGACATGATAAAAGATTTGCAGAACCAATACTTCTTGACAATCACAGACATCATGTGTTGATAAAATAATAACAAAACATTCATAAAACTGAATTATATCCAGATCAAATTACACTCATTGTTTTTTTTTTTCAAAATATTTAGTTACCCTTAATAGGCTGTCCTCAATAAATGGTATTCATTTCAATTTAAAATAAATGACTTTGAAAATGACCTCTGTGGAATTTAAAAAAAACATAAACATAAACATTTTTTATTGTTGTTTTGAAACTAAGAACCCCAAATAAAATGCTTCTCGTAGATTTAAAAAATGCAATGAGACATCCATTTTATATATCATACTGAATTTTATTCCATTCCCGAGGTATATATCATTAACTTTTAAGTGACTCTCTGATGTTGAATTAAATGAGATGAAATTCTTACAGCCCAAATCATATGGTTTCTAAAAAAAATGGTTTAAGAAATTCATGGTTCACTATTGAAAATTCATTGATGAAAGAGATTAATCAGAAGTGGAATGAGCCATTTAAACCACTAATTTACTTTTATTTTCAGTTATATAATCTTTAGTCACAGTAATGTCATTGTTAATATCTAATGTACCATAATATTAACTTTTCTTGTAGTCTTCCTTTTTCTGCAACAAAACTTCAAGTGAAGTAAATCAATGTTGTATCTTGCACAAGCAAAAAGTCTTGTTTATTTTTAAAACAATTTTAAGAGTCACAAACAATTTAATTTGTCCCCTTCATAAAACTGTACATCAAACTGGCATGAACAATTTAAAAAAGGTCACACATTTCATAAAAAAAAATTGTTGTTATGCATTAAAACAATCTCAACAAATAAGGCAAATGAAAACATACTGAGACAGCAAACATTGGTAAATGAGAGTCATAACATAACATGATAATCCCAGTTATTACATTATAAAACACAGTTTAAATTCAATATGAAAAAAAACAAAACATTTTTTTTAAAATCAACCAAATAAACAACAACATGAAGAGATTATAAGATGCAAAAACATTTTATGTACAAGTCAACAAGTCCCTTCAATTTACATGAAAGTCAGACTATAGGAAGCTTGGTGAATCATGCTAAGCTAAATGTCCCTTCAATTTACATGAAAGTCAGACTTTAAGAAGCTTGGTGAATCATGCTAAGCTAAATGTCCCTTCAATTTACATAAAAATCAGACTATAAGAAGCTTGTTGAATCATGCTAAGCTAAATAAATAATCCTGAACTGATAATAAGACACCTAGGTGAAACAAATCCTTTTCTTCAACTTCAATGTTTAAAACATGATTATTTCTTTGCAGAGAATATTGCTTAAACATTAAATTACTGAATGAAACCGTTGAATTGCTTGGGCATCCCAACTGATGAAGGGGTTTTCATTCCACTCTGGATTTCATGATAAAACAGACTTTTAGTTAAAACCTCAGTTAAACATAAAATACATAAAAATATTGTAAGTTTAATAGGCTTACACCCATAAGCTAAGTGGCCTATTACAGATTATTTAGCTGATGATTATCATGCAATTTTGGATATTTTGATTGTAAACTGCAGTAAAATGTGTATTTTAATTAATTGTTGGTTATTTTTATGTTATTCAAAACTCGCAAAAGTCATGCAACTATGTGTTATGTGCACAAAATATAATTAGGCTGCTATAAACTAACCAGATCTAATTGCTTATGAAAGTTTCAATGTTCGCTTACAGTAAAAATTGCAGAAAGGGTTTTTGAGATTATTATAAATAAGGCCAGATACTATTCAGTATTTTAAACTTGAGAATCGTCGATTGTCTTGCTTGCTTCTATATTTTGCATATTTAGAACAACAATAGTATTGCTTGTCCATTTGAAAATAACAATGTCATGAGCAGATCTTTAAAAAAAATCATGTTCCCAAAATAGAAACAAAACTTGTACAGCTTGAATTTTAGATTTTTGTAACGTCCACATCTGAAGTTTCACTAAATGTTCTTTCAAATTTCAACTTGATGTCTTGAACACTGGCAATGTGGCTCGTGTCTATTTCGCCCTCAGCTTTAATTCTTTTCTGCAGTGAGGGTGATTCCGTTTTCTCAGGCACATCATCATATTCAGCTGGTTGTTGAGAGACTTCTCGAAATTCTTTTATAGGCGAGTCAGGAGACTTGTGCGCTAAATTTAAATAATTGTGTACCTGTTTGTAGAGGTCGTCAGAAGAATCTACACACACGTTATTGACTTTGGGAATGCCAGGCTTCTCAGTTCGGTCATCAGCATAAACATAATTGACGGCCCTCTGCCTCTGTTGCTCATGGTCATTTTTAGCAGGAAAGCCATTGTTCAGAGGGTGATGAGGTGATAAAGATGCACGTGGCTGTGTAGCAAAATGCACAGTTCCTGTGGCTGTATTGGCATCAATCAGTTCTTTCTCCTCATAGCTGTTGTTAAGAGTGTTGCTGTTCAGAGTGCTAAAATAAGAATCTGAGAAGGACAAGTGCAAAACGATATTAATAATAATCTATTTATAAAAAATTCCTAACAGATAAAAATCAGATTTCAATTCATGCTTGTTTAAAAGTGACATTTCCCTCTTCTTAGTGCCAAAACCTTTTTATTTAGAGTTTAAGTCTTGGTGGCCAATAGCTGATTTACTCTGTTAATGAGTCCACATCACAATCATTTTACCAATAACTAAGGATGACCCCAGATGAATTTGAAATCATTAACTTTTATTTTGATGCAGACAAGTATAAAGTAGAACAACAGAGCTATATCATAACTGCTCAAACCACAAATACATTTAAAAATTATCAAGTGATGACCTATCTTTAATAGTTTTTTTTCCACTTAGGAACTTTAAAAAAAAAAAAATAAAACTTTGCTTTCCTCTGCAAACTTTAGTAGCCTATATCCTTAAACCCTTATTTTTTTCCCTAATGACACTTACTTTTCCTGGAGTCTGGTGCAGTTGAGGTAGTGGTAGTGCCGTTGAGGGTTACCACGGAGTGACGGCCCTTGTTGACAACATTATGGTTTGCAGTTGAGGCTGAGGAAAAAAAAAGAAAATTTGATTAGTTCATTTATCATAATTTACCCATGCATATGTGGTAATATTTCATACGGGTACCTCTTTATAAATGTAGTAGCAACAATTTTAATAAAAAAATTTAAAGTTTGAAAATAAATAAATTGTATTCAAGACTGTAAATAAACATTCAAATTAATGATAGAAAATAAAAATTACAATTTTTAGGAAACCATGTAAAATATTCAAAATAAAGAATTTAAGAGTAAATGTTTACTAAACCAAACTAAACAACAAAATATATTTCTTAAAAATTAAAGCCTCACTAATTTTACATTTTACTTATAACAGAATATTTAAAAAATCAGATAAATATCAGCTAAAGGGAATTACATTAAAAAAATAATAAATATTTTGAGAAAAAACTGTAGCTTTGCACTAATATTTTAAAAAATGCACTAACTACATTGGCCATCTCAGAGTTAAATGATCTTACAACATTATCATAATACCAATTCTTTCCAATGATCATCCTTAAATTTCTTTTAACATGAAAGCTATTTTCATTTGTCATATTAAAATATTATTAAAAGAATTTTAAAACATTTTACATAAAAGCTGCAATCATTTCAAGCTCGATTTTTTGGAATGACACAGATGGGATTTGTTCATTTAAATTACTACTGACACTTTGTTGATCCAAGGCAAGATCTTCATTGAAATAATAATTCAGTTAGAATTTAGGCCTATACATTCACCTTCAGTCTGATTAAATCATTTGCTATATTTAGCAAAGCTATGAATTGCATTTACTGTCATCTGGGTTAATGTTTATTCATTTTTATTTCATCTTATCATTTTTTTCTCTGTATATTTGATATACCCCATCACCAATACCCCAGAGGAAAAAGGCTCAAAGGCAGACCTAGGCTTAGGTGGATAGCTGATGTGGAAAATGATCTACAGCAGTTGAAAGTCCAAGCATGGAAAAGAAATGCATTAGTTGGTCTTAGTGGAAGGAAGTGGTGAGGCAGGCCAAAGCCCTACATGGGCGGTAGCGCCACAGGGATGGATGGGTATTTGATATACTGCCTGTTCATTTTCTTCTTGATTAGGTTAAACTTAAAATTCTTGAACAATTGATAACAAACATTATAAAATAGCACAGCTTATTTTATAATGAAATAGAATGATAATGGTACGGCCACCTAACAAGGAAACAAGGGCTTGCCAAAGAAATATTGCAGGGCACCACAAGAGGAGGGAGAAGAAGAGGAAGACAAAGAAAAAGATGGGAAGATAACATCAAAGAGTGGACAGGACTAACACTGGGCGATGCTGTGCGTAGTGCAGAACACAGAGACAAATGGAGGAGGATAGTTCACATGTCATCTGTGGCGCCCCAACGGTCCAAGGACTAAGGGACATGATGATGATGTTGATGAGAATGATAAAGTGAATGATCAAACAATGACACTAGCTTATCTTAAAAATCAAGAAATTGATAGCCTACTTTTCCTATGTACTAAAGAAATGATAACAACTTTATAAAAACTAGAACATGAAAAGCAATGTTTGAAATTTAGTCAGTCAATTTTGTTCTCTTCAAAATTAAAAAAAAAAATGTTGTTTTAGTACCGTACCACAAACAAACGTACCGGTATGAATGTTTTCATGGAATTACAGTTAAATCAGAGGTTTGTTTTAAGACGCATTTATTAGAATTTCTTGTCTTTTTAAACATCTTAATCTTTTAAATATCTTGTAATGCTTAAATAATGTCATCGCTTAGCCAGGAAAATACCCCATTAAATTAATTAAACATAAAGATTAAAAATGCTCTCGTTACATTCTTTGTTGTAAAGAGTGGTAAAGGGCTGTTTTAAATAACAGTTGAACTTTTGAGTTAATATTTTATCTCAATCATTGCTTTTCAGTTAACCTCTTAGTATAACAAATAGATGCAAAAGAAAATGTATAATTAGTACCTAGAGACTTGGATTTTGAGAATGCACGCCAAAATTTAACTACAATAAAAACAAAATCTCAATGATAGGACATCTCTTAGCATATTTTAAAGAAGTGTAATTGTGTCCCTGTATGCAGCAAAAGATGTTAGTCAGCTATTTGAAATGTAAGATTTTAATTATTTTTTTTTTTTAAATGAAGAAACGCATAAAGCAAATCAAGTTTTTTCTCTGGATTGTTAATATTTTTATTTTGTAAATTTCTAGACCAAATTTAATTTTGCCTTAGCTTCAACATTTAGATAAATTCAAATTAACATCTACTGCTAAAGGATGATGGGAGCATATAAATCACAGGGTGATTTGTGAGCTGGGTTTGTTGGAAATGTTTATGCACTGTGTGAGTTTGGGATGCATTTGAAATTTTTTGACAAGTAAACTTCTCAAAACTTCTTTATAGTGAGTGCTGCCTGGAAACAGGACCATACAGATTTATACATTTACACTAAATGGAAAGTAACCATCAATAGGTACACATATCAATTAAATTCAGCACATTTTCCAACATGCAGTCCGCACAACAGTATAAAGGTATTATTTTACCCTACTTTTTTTTAGATATGTATGCAGAAAAACTTGTTTTGCTTTTGCATTGACAAAAAACATTAGAGAATATTAGAGAGACAATGTTCAGCATTTGATTTCTTTTAAATGCACTCAGATATTTATATTTTTCATATATTAATTCTGAAATAAAATGTCTTTGTATTTTTTTTCTTCTTATTTTCAATTTTTTAAGAATTAGTTAACCTACTGAGTTAAGGCTTATGAATTTTGGGAAATGGGTTGTTGAGTAAAATAATATCGACAGACACAAATTAGGTGACCTTAAACATAAATTTGAAATTATATTAATAGCATATATCATTTTAACTTATTGGCCTAAGCAAATAAAGGAAAATGATTTGACACTGACTAAATTTTACCTTTGCTATTAGAAGAATACTTGGATTGCTCCCCAAACTCTTCAGAGCAAGGGCACATTCTCCTCCATGCAGTCATAGCATCTTTCTTTAGCAAGCAGTAGAAAATGAAGATGAACAGGCCCTGAACATGAAATAAAAATTTCCAGAAATTCGTATGAAAGAGATTTGTCTGATTTAGTCAATGTATCTCAAATATTGACTTAAAAAACAACAAATATTTCAAAGTTAATGCTTAACTCTACATTGTAAGGATATAGTGTTACATTTTTAACAATATTATCCAAATAATTTTAAATCAATAATCACCTGCAAAGAGTTGAAAATAGCAAATAGATAGTAGAAAACAACACTGGCTTGGTCAATGGCGAAAATAGCAAATATCCAAGACAACCCCAGCAAGATGACGACACCCACAGCTCCTCGTAACCGCTGAATAGTGCTGCAGAAAATTTACATAAAAAGCAAACAAATTTAGATTTCAAGCTTTTTTTTTTACCATTCTTATACTTATATTAATAAAATATATATATATATATATTAACTATACTTTGTAGGGGAGGAGAAATCTGTTTCATTAAAAAAAAACTGATCAATCAGTTCTGGGTAGATTAGCAAATGAATGAACACCCGGTGTTTCCTATAAGCTTGTTTCAATAATTCTTAACAATTCTACCCTGAACAGAGCTATGTAAACCTATTTCTGTTTAATTTTTAGAATTTTCTTTTATCATTTTATTAAATCGATCCTGATTCAATTCTTAATCTCTCCTTCTTTGCTACTCTTAATCTCTCCTTTCTTGGCAAAAATTAAATTAAATTAAGTTTCATACCTATTTCTGTCAGTTTTATTGAGCTTAGTACTCGACATGCTCATAAGTTGTCTAACCACCAGGCCAAACGCCATGCAGTTAATCAGCAAAATGACACACACTGGACCAACAAATGCACCATAGAAGGCTGGGTTGTGAATCCAACATCTGATGGAGAAAACAATACTATAACTTACACTTTATGGCAAACAGCTTACAGTAGCAAAAGATTGACTTTATTTAAAAAAAGTACAGCATGATTTATTTAGTATGTCATATGAGATGATTTTGATTAAAAGAAACCAAGCATTGGTGAGATCTACATAACTTACAGGCCACTGTTTAAAAGGCCATAGTTATCAGTTGAGTTGACTGCCAGAGTTATTATTACTATCAGCAGTGGAACACCTGAAAAATGAGAATTTATAAAAATATGACATTGTAAAAAATTTGTAAATGACATGACATGTGCAAGATTTTGCCCAATATTAGATAAACTTCAATAAATACCGATATATTTAATAAAAAGATGAAAATGCTGAAGCACACAAGATAATAGCTTTCAGTTCCTACCCCATCCCACCAGGGAGCACTTGAGGATAAAATTGGTGAAGTATGTCTTGAACACCAAAATTAAAGCCAGGTACATGTAAAAAGCCTCAACTGCCATCCATGTCATTGAAGCCAGGAGAAAGTAATGAAGCAGAACAGCAACAACCTGAAGAAAGTTGATGAATGATCTTTCAGAGCAGCTTTTTTGACACAATAAAAAAAGAAGCCCCTTTTTATTAATCTGACAACATGGCTTGGCACACCAGATTTTTTAAAACAAAAATAGATTTAGAGTGATTTAATTTTTTGTAAAAAAATATTCTCTTTGACAATTGCCTCACATTATTTAAACATATTGAACATTTGGATTCTCCCATTAATTTGAAATAGCTATTTAAATTAGGATAAGTACTTCATGCATTTATGTGGGCAGCAGTCTGGAGCAGCATCAAATTCCATAAAAGAAAAATGTTTGGATTTTATTTCGTTTGTTATTTAAATGAAGGATTTTGTTTCCTGTTGTCTCCCAACAGCTACATTTATAAATATCAAGCTGCCACAAGATCTACAGCAAATATTTTAATTTCTTTTTAAAGTTTAGTTGTAGTGAAAGCTACTGGATAATGAAAGTTATGTTAAATATTATTTTTTATTGGGAAAGCTCCCAAGTATGAAGCAGAAGTTATAAGAAAACATAAGATTCTTTTACAGATTTAAATAAATTTGTTTGATTAAATTTTACATATTCATTCTTATCAAGACAAATTTTTAGAACTAGTACAATTTAAACACAAGAGATCTAATGAATTTATCCAGCACAAAAATCAAACCTTGCAGGAGGAAGTGTTGTCAAAGGTGTAATCTTGCATGCCGATCAGGAAAACCAAATTAGACGACAGCAAAGCCAGACAAAGGTTAATTAAAATCTTGGAAGGATTGTCTCGTCTAAGCTTTCTGTTTAAATTAAAAGTAATATAGTGGTATATATTAAGGAAATCAGAAAATGCAAAATAAATAAAACTGACAAGCTTCATTACTAGGAAAACCATATTGGTTTCAAAAGTTAATTAGCATTGTATTCAAATTAAAATTTACTTTCTTTGGTGAACTGTATTACTGTGTATGTACCTTATTATATTGTTTAAAAATAGATTTCACCGCATTTAGGATAGACTTGAACAATATGTAGAATTTCTCATTTTTTAAAATTTTGATGATTACAAAAATTTTGAATGCTCTAGTTTGTATTATTCAATGTGGTACCTTTATGCTAAAAGCTTAGGGATACCTGTTCAAGAAGTATAAAGCACAATAACATTTTAGAAACATCCAATTGCTTAAATTTAAAATTATTTTTAGGCTAATTATGATGAAAGACCCATGCTGTGAAATGACAATTATTTATTAAAGAAGTGGTTAGTAATTAAAAATGAATTTTATTTCTTTTAAACATGCAATTAATATATATATATATCTATACAGTAGACCAAAATAGAAGAAAGAGATAATCTGAAACCTAAAAAGTTTAATGGATTTTTAGTGTAAAGAATACCGGTATTTAAAAACATTTCTCTAAACATTTAAATAGTTGAGCTTATAGTGAAGGGAGCAGACATTAATTGAAGATTGATTTCATATTTAACTCAATGGCTGTATGTTATAATTTCATTGTTCAAATGAGAAGTGAACTTCTGAGCTTTGAATATATTAATTGTCTTTAAGTTTTAAGCTAATTTTTTTTTTTTGGGTGGGGGGCTAAATTAACATTTAAATTAAAGATACTTTAAAAAAATATGAAATATGTGCCTATTTCTGAATCTAGAAAATGTTTACAAGTCCAATAATCTGGTCCACATAGAGTTGGTATACTATATTTTGGTTTTCTCAACAAAGTGAGTCTTGATAAAATTCATTTTATGAGAAAAAATGCAAATTCATCTTCAGAATCAAACACTAATGGCATGCTAAAGCGGAAAGTTTTTAATGGGATTTTGAGAAAATATTGAGTTAATGAATGATTTTTTTTTAAATGCATGACAATGGTATGTTGTTAGTCAGTGAAATATAGGCCTATATGAATAAATAAATGTTTAAAATATTGCCAAAGACTGTAAAACATTATTATCAAAATTCATCATTGAAATTTTGTTTGTGCAATTCAAATGATAGCTGCCATTTCCATAAACACATGCAACAAATGGAAGGTTGTAAAAGCCAGTCATAAATCCTTTGGATAAAGATTCTTTTTTTTGGATACGTTAAATATTATGTTTAAAATTATTTATTGTTTTGAGACACAAGAAATGCAAAATTTTGCTAATATTAATGGAAGAATCTTGATCAAAATTAAACATAAGCCTCGATTCAGAAAATATAATCATAAATGTGAATTTTTTTTTAGTATAATTGGTTTAAACTTGAGTTATTTTTATATGAATTAATCAGTGATAAATAAAAAAGCTTGAAGTTTCTTTAAAGACAGTGAAGATTTTATTTATTAAGTTACAATAAGCATGCTGTACACATCTCTGGTACCTTCTAGAATTTGATTGGTCAGAAAAACTGTATTGTGTAACTGGCCTGAACAAGTTTTCAAAAAAGAAAAGTAATGACATCCTATTAAATTATATATTATTTATGTTGTAATTTAGTAAAAAACAACATTTTTTAAAGCCCTGTTTTTGTGAAAAATCCTCAAATACCACTATATAAAATTATAATTAGGAAGTAATAATTTTCTTTCTGTGGGGGAAATCTTCTGTAGTAATACATATTTTACAGTGTTATATAATGAATACAAAAATTACAATAAGCTTATGACTGTTATCTAAATAATTTTTTATAAAGTTTTTATTCATATGGCTGATAACTTAAAAGATTGGTTTTTTTAAAGGTTAATGTTGGAACAGAAGTTATATATGCTTAACACAAGATGTAATGTTGATAAGTGTTGTGATAGAAATTATTTTGAATTATTCAATTTCACAACAAGATACCTTTAGAAAAGTGGCATCTTATGACAACAGGTACCCCAAAAAGCACTACATTGTAACAGGTAGTTTTGTACTTGACTAAACTTATCTAGTGTTAGCTACTACACAAACATTATTTCCATCATTTTCTTTTATAGAAAGGAAAGAGTTTAGGGCACAGAATTTAGTCAAATTATGATGAAAAAATAGTTTATAATGAGGAATTTTTACCTGAAACAACTGTAAGTTAGCACTGTCAGCAACAAGGCACAAAAAGATATGGCACAACCAACATAGGAGATGATGGACAGAATCTGGCGGTCCAGTTCACTCAAGTTGATGCCTTCTTGGTAAACGTCCTTTATCAGGAGCAAGTGTTAAACTTATGATTTAATGATGATTGTTGCAACTTGAAAATTGCATCAAGCAAAGTGAGTATTAAACTTAGACAAACCCTTAAATGGTTCACAGTCTCATCCATGTATTAAGAACATTATATAGGTGGCCTGATATTTTACATTTTGTAATAGAACTATATTTTAAAATTATAGCCAGTTTTCAATTTTTTTTTAATTCCTAAAAGATAGAGATGGGAAAACAATTATAAAATTGTCTGTTTAGATTGTAATGGTCTTTGATATAACTAAACAGTGATATTAAGATGTGTTGATCTGAAAATTATATCAAATCTATTAAAGACAGTTCGCTAATAAACATCATGTATACTATTCAGAAGGTTGAGACTGTAACACAAATGATCATCTCTTTATAAATTTTTTAAATTAGCTTTTGGAAATGATAATTTAAAATCTTAATTTAAGCTACAATTATAAACAATGATGCTATATTTTTCAAATGAAAAATGTACCATGAGCAATGCAAAGTTTGTTAGATGGTTGCATCCACATGTGGTAGATAAGTTATCAGCTTCAATAACACCACAACCTGCATCTGACCACCCCCCTTGAATTGGTGGCATGGCCTCTTTCCAGTATACACACTGTGGATTGGTTGAGTTCTGTGGAGTGGATTCATTCAACTATAACTAACAAAGCCAATACATTATTTCTGAGTTGAAAAAAATGCATCCTTTAAAAGTAAATGTATTTACCGACAAATTGTAAAGATAATCTTCTTTTTCTATATTTTGAGGGACCACAATCAATGTATTGAAAATTCTGGCTCCTATAATATAATTAGCTAACTTATTTTCATTTTTAAAAAAAAATATTTTAAGAAAAATAGTTCTGAGTGAAATCTAAGTTTTTCCTAAATTTTATTAAAAGAAATAAAAGATATTTTAAGTTGCTGTTGTGGGATATGTGAGAAGATACCCAGGGTGAATTTCATATGTATTAAATAGTTGATATGTCATAAAGAAAATTAAAGATATTTTGTGGATCCTCTAATGTTCTTTCAGCTAAGTATTTTAAAATGAGCTATCATAATAATTTATTCAGTTATAAAAGATTTTACTCATGAAACCATCTGATGGATAATTTAACGATGTGGTTCAATATTTTCAAGGTTTCATAGGAATTTGATTTAGACCTCCAAACTAAAAGTACATTTTTAAAGCAAACAGCATCTTCTTTTCAGAAAAAAAGGGGATAAATGAGAAAATCTAACATTTTGTTTGTGGCATGAGAGGAGATGGGGGTTGTATTCATCTAAAGGAAGCTCAAATCTGGAGACTCTAAAAAATAAAAATAGCAATTTGTTATACTTACTACATAATTATGCTGAAAGGTCATTGTAATATTTTCACTTAAATTTTGCACTTTGATTCCTGCAATGCTAGCTGATATGACATTACTGTTGATCTTAATGGTAGCTGACTTCAGTTGATCTTCCTCCGACTCTCCATAGTTCACTGCTGCTGGGTCAGACTTCTTATCATTCATTGTCTGGCAATGAAGTCATTGAAGAGTCACAATTATTAAAGATTTTTTTTTTTTTTAAAGAAATGAGAAAGAGTTGTAAAATATAAAGATAATTTAATTAAAAAAATGCTAAATCTCACTTACAGAAAAGAGTTTATCTGATTGAAACACAGTAAATGCAACTCTTTGAAGCTTCTGTCTTTGGTCTGTATCCAAGGACTGGATAAGGGCTTGAGATGGGATGGTTATAGTGGTAGCATTTGAGCTATCCCCCTGGAAACCAACTTGAATCTTTCCCCCCAAAAAATACAAAAATTTAAGTCACTACAATGTTTCAGAGGACAAGAACAAGCAGCAACAAAAAGTTAGAAAAAACATCATTTCCTACAACCAATGATTAACAAAGAAAAATCTAAAAATACTATAGACGGCAGCAGTCGAAATCCTATAACCAGGTATCAAATCAACAAAGAAAAATCTAAAATACGATTGAAACTGGCAGTTGGAATGTTTGCTTCCTTTGCCAGAGAATTTTAAAATTTACAGAAATCTTTGAGATAAAATCATTAATAAAAACTTTTTAAAAAAAATATTAAAAGACCTGTCATAGCTACTTGAATGTGAAGCAGTCAAGTTCAAAGCTAATTCCAGACCCGTTAACTTTAAAATAATGTGTAATAACATTTAAGAGTGGCATCTTATATCTACCATGTAGACATGAATCAATTAAAAACCTTAACTCATTGACTAAGCAGCAAGATTTCCAGCTTTAGTACCTGATCCTCTGTAAAGTCTTGTCCTGAATCAGTGACTGCCGTCAGCTTGACATTTCGAGTTTCATTTTCGTAAATGGCAAAGGCAGCAACAGCCAGATGGGGCGTGATAACCTTAAGTTCCCCATCCATCATGGGAGCTCTCTCAGGAACATGCTCAATCACTTTCAATAATCTGCAATGAAAGTATCAAAATTTTTAGTTAATATTTGAATTCTACTATTTTAGCACCAGGAAACTAAATTTTTTTTGATAAACCTTTTCTTGGCATAAACAATGCATTTTTAAAAACTTTTTCAACGTCATTATAACATAACTTCCTCATGTCTAAGATATAATAAATTT
This sequence comes from Lymnaea stagnalis, assembly GCA_964033795.1. Taxonomy (NCBI): domain Eukaryota; kingdom Metazoa; phylum Mollusca; class Gastropoda; family Lymnaeidae; genus Lymnaea; species Lymnaea stagnalis. The sequence continues at coordinate 895,681 of CAXITT010000301.1, read as the reverse complement.
GTTAAACAGCCTTGTAAATAAAGAGACAGAGAGCTAAATCACGATCTTGGAACACTTAAGTGATTAATTTCAAATAATTTGTTATTTCTTGTTTTGTGTAGTCTGCTGAAGAAGGCATTTAGCCGTAACGTCCTTTTAATTGTCCTGTCTTTTTTTCAAGCCTAAACACATCTTTTTCCACTATTCTTTTACTTAACATGGCTTGAACGCAGTCTCCCATATATTATCCTTTTAACAGCTTTGATTAGCGAATTTATATTTCAATAATTCCAAACAATGTAAGGAGGAAAACTTTGTATATTATTTTGTAGTTTTAAAATAATGCTCATGTCAACACTTAAATAAATAAAATTTAAAAACCTTTGTCCCCCCCAAAAATTACTATACCGGTATTCTGTTTTTAAAAAATCAGAATTTTACTAATATTATGATTAGAATAAATTATTACACTTAGATGTCAGATATAAAATAAGCAATGCAGAATAAAGAAATAGGAAAATGGTATTACAAGCTTAAAATGAATAAGTCTTCAGATGGAGATGTTATTTCATGTCTTCCAGGCTTCTGCAGTAAATGAGTTGGGATCATTTTATAAGACGTCTACCAATGTTTTTTCCCATTTTCATTGTTTTTTAAAATCAATATTATGTCCAGATTAAAAAAAAAATTGAATCACAATGTAAAAGCCCATTAAAATATAAAATTATGACCTTTTAGATGTATCCATTTCCACCTCAGATCTTTTCAACATCGTATCATCTACTTGAAGAAGACTATTTATGGAATCCATAACATTTCCCAAAACACTGTCTGCTGCCAGACTCTCAACAGTGGTAAGAGTCTCGAGTATGTTAACAAATCTGTTGAGAATCACTGGAGTGAAGTCCTTAGTATTTTTAATCTCTGCCATAAGATTTTTTGAGATCTCCGAGGATTTTTCTGAAATACAATAGGTTTTGTAATCATTCAATATGAAAACAAAATTGATCAAGGACCTTTTAAAAGTAAATAGAAGAACAATGTATATGGAAGCTTGAAATAGAAAGACAGGACAATAAAAAAAGAACATGCCGGCTAAGAGCCTTCCTCAGCAGACAGGACAAATAAAATAACACAAGAAATATAAAATTAAAACATTAAACTGCATAAAATTAGATGCTTATAAATTTATTTCATGCATCTTGGTATGGAGTCATTTTTAGTATCTCTGTTTTGTTTGACACGTGACCTGGCGGCCCTTTTAAATTAAGAACATGTCTGCACATTTTAAATGATGTTTTGTTGCATTTTATTTTACTTACATTTTATAAGACAGACAATTTTCATTACATGGTCAATGTCATATGATAAAGAAGCATTAAAACACTGTTATTTATTTTTATTTAATTACATTATAACTGCTAAAGTAAAGTATTTATAATTCTGTAAAAGAACTGATATGTTTCTATTTTTTATTGTTTGCACTTAATGCATTACTTCAGTTACACAGACATGTGATATCAGTTACATTATTTTGTTTGTATTTTTTTTAAATATGCTTTTTAAAAGTAGTTTTTATAGGTTTTCCTTAGGAAAGTGAACACTGTAGATAATTATTTTGAAAAGATATATTTCACTTAAAGCAGATTTCAGAGGAAATTAACAAAAGAGATGCTAGCTCCGATATTTTGTATTTTTCGTTTTATGTCAGTTACAATGCCAAAGTTTACTATTTTTACTATTATGCTTTATATATTTTTATAAATGCTATTATTCTAAGTCTACCAACTTAAGACACAAAAACCATGTATAATTAAATTAAGCCCACACGATGGCATTTTTCATTTATACTGGATGCAAATTGAAACTATTTTTCTGAAAGTTATTTCATACATGATGGAAGCACCTATCGAAATATGATAATTAGAGAATAAAATAGTTACCTGTACTTCAAAATAATACAGTTTAAAGGAGATCTCAGGATTAGGGCAAAGTTATTCCATTAACTCTTTAATTTAAAGGGAAAATTTCTGTCACTTCTATTATGTTTTGCATAAAACATTTCTTACTTAAGAGATCAAATTAACCTCCAATGAAAATCTAAAATAGCTCATTTTAAATATTTTCAAAATAAAAGAAACTAAATTACTATAAACATTCTGTCAAATTTTAAACTTTTTTTCTATTTTTTCTTGGTTTTATAGCATGCTCACCTGATGGCTTGGTGTAATCATCCGTAACTGTCGTGATTGTTGGAACTGGTGTTTGTGTTGGGTCTATATTTCCTGTAGTTCCTGTGCCAGGGGTTTGTCCTGTAAGTCCTGTACCAGTTGTTTGTCCTGTCGGTCCTGTGCCCAATGTTTGTCCTGAAATTCCTGAAATAGTGGAAGCACTTGTTGCACCAGTTGTTGGTGTTTGCTGTGAATGTCCCGTGGCTGATGTTTCTAATGAAGTTCCTGTGCCAGGTGATTGCGTTGAAGTTTCTGCGCCTGGTGGCAGTGTCTGCCCTGTTTGTCTAGTTTGGGTAGTATCATCTTTTCCAGGTGTTTGGGTTGATTTTGAATCTCCGGTAACCTCTGGTGATCTGGATGATTTCGTTGTTACTGTGGGGGTTGTTGATTCAAGGGTTCCTGGAGTTCTTGTTTGACTTGACGTCCAATTATGTGCTAATGTTGAACAGTTGGTGTCATCAACTGGTTCCCAATATGTAAATGACTGATCTTTGACACTAACCAGTAAAAATATTATTAGCTTAGCACAATATATGAGACACAAGCATTCTTAAGTACATAAATTGTTTTTTTTTTAATTAAAAGAAATCAATTTCAAGTTTTAAACCATACATAAATAAAGATCATTCACAGTTTCCTAATTAATGATAATTGCTATGTACTAAGAACTTGAAATTTTTTAAAAATACTCACCATTCACGAGAAGCATTGGTTGATGAACTATATGGACAGCTCATGAAAATAACCCTTGGATAAGATGGGATCCAAGTAATATTCCCTTTGTCAGAGACTGTAGTATCTTCTTTGCATTGATCGTTGTCTTTAATAGAATATTAACAAGTTAAAATGATAGTAATGATATTATGCTGTCTGTGAAGACAAAATTATGTGAGGTTTTTTTTTTCACTTTTGAAAGAATTGCTAAAAGCAACATTTCATCACAAAGTCAAAAGAATTTTTTTTTTCAGAACAAATTCATCAATATTTCAACTTTCACAGCCTCTGCTTTCTACACGATTGAAAATTTATATGGAGAAAAGTGAAATTATTTTGAAAACACTCAAGCTAGAAAATGTGCATAAAGCTCAAGCATCTTTTGACATTTGAGTTATTTAAGCTAGCAACACAATTATAACCGACTTTTGACCTATTTAAACTAGCAACAAACAAAAATATGACATTTGAGCTATTTAAACTATCAACAAAGTAAAAACTGACATTTGAGCTATTTAAACGAACGAGAAATTAAAACTGAAATTTGTCCTTATGAAACTGGCATCTGAATAAAAACTGACATTTAAGCAATTTAAACCAGCAACAAATGAAAATTGACATTGTCATTTGAGCTATTTAAACTAGCAACAAAATTAATACTCAAATTTGTGTCATCTAAACTAGCAACAAATTAAAACTGAAATTAACATTTTAGTTATCTTTTAAAAGCCCTCAATTGATCAAAATAAACTATATTTACTTTGAACACCAACGTAGAAGGAATCTGGACTGATCTTCTCTGTTGAAAAAAAGTTCTCTGGATTCTTTTTAGCCTTTTCTATATCATCATTTAGGATTTGAAGCACTTCTTTAACTGTCACTGTACTGAGTACGCTGACCTTAACATATAAATACACGCGGTGTTTAATGTTATTTTCTGATCTGGAAAAGAACAAAGTTCAGGTCAGAGATAATCATGAACAGAAATTGAGTACAGACATTCATATTTTCAAAAATAAATTTAATCTCAAGCTAACATTATTCAACATCATAAAATCACAATATCCAAACAGAAATAGCAATCATAGAAATTTATTTAAAAATATTTCAGCAGAATATGAGACATTAAAGTTGAACTAGATTTTATTGATTAATATATTCAAATTAGAATAATTAATTTAAGACTATTGGTAAAACTGACATGATCATATAATACAGAATTTGTTAAAATAACTTTTCTTTTTTTTAAAATTACTCTGCAAACTTACGGTGTCACAAATGTAAAAACTTGCTCAAAGGAAAAAACAACAACATTATCTTACGGTTTTAAATTTTAAACAGACATGACGTAAAACATGTTGCTATATAACAGTGGATTTAATAAGGAAATGATATCACATTGTTTTCTACTGAGGACAAAAGAAAATTTGAGTATCGATTTTAAAATGTTATATTTCTTGATTATTTCCTAAACTAATTAAGGAGTTGGTAAATTATTACATGGCTCTCATTAGGACACTTGTAAAACACTAGAATAAATATTCATAAAACGTGGCAGATCAGGTTTAAGCTCTTAACTACTATTTAACTTACTTATATTGAACTGTAATGTCCATTCCAGCCTGAAGGTCAGTAAATAGCCATCTGGTCTGTAATTTATACACACACACACAAATAATTATTTAAACATAAATTTTTAATGTTTGGAAATGATAAAATCCAATTTAGTTATCCTATGATACAGTAGTTATACAATGGAGTCCATCCTCAAGAGCAAGCAAATCTTAATAAGTGTATAGTAGACCGAAAATATATATTTCTAAATATATGGTTGTTATATACTGTTTTCCTTTCAAATAAAAAGGGCCTACATATTAGGAAATATAATATAAAACATTAAATAAACCTAATTTTGGTTAGGATTATTCATGTAAAATCTTCCTATGAAAAGAAATATTTGATAGGAAGATTTTAAAAGAATAGACAAAACAAAGATTAGGTTTAATTAATGTCTTAAAACAGCTTGAATAGAGTTTAAGTTATTTAACAATAAATAAATTTTATTATCATAAAATTTTCTATTTTTAACTTTTATTTTTTAACCCAGGTGTCTTGATGTAAGCCTATAAGAAATTAAATAACACTTGACATTTAAAAAAAAACTACTTAAGCTTTTAAAAAAAACAAAAACAAGCAAGAAAGTAGATAAAATAATAATGTATATTAATTTGTAAAAATTAAGGCTGCAAAATTTAGTACAATATAATGAAGGTTTGTGTGCTAGTTATTGCAAAAACCACATGATGATTTGTTTAATAGATTTTTCAAATTGTATTATTTCCACTTATTAAATTTCTTTTCTTTAATATTATGAGTAAATATAAATTTTCACAAGAAATTTTGTAACATTCTGTAATTATTTACAATTTGTTGTATTTGACTCACAGCATTAGCTATTCGAGCTTGTTCACTTAAAAACAATGAAGACGCTGGCTGATTCATGTATGGCTCAAAGTTTAGATCCCTCACATAGGTAATGAAATACTCTAGGTTTACTATTCTTCCTGTTAAGAAAGAAGAAAATATAAATTAAAGATTGAATGACCCCCCTCTTTTAACTCAATCATTAGTAATGTCTCACCATTTGAAAAAAAAAATTACTTTAATATTTTATCAATTGCTTGAGTCTCATTAGAATGAGCTCATAATACAAGAAAAATGCTCAAATGGCATGCAAAAATAGTTATGTTTCATAAAAGACAAGTCTTCATACCTGGAATGGAAATAAAACAAGAATGTAAATTTCACTTTATAGAATAGATGATTTTTGCAAACTTCTCAACAAAGAGATAGAACACATTTCTTTCTTGCTAATTATTAATTTAACTAACTTCCAATATTCAAGCTTGTTAACCGCCTAAATTGTAACCATTTCTAAATGAAGTTCAGTTAAAATCAAATTGCTTGTTATGAAATAAGTTAAGAGAAGAGGGCATTTCTAAGAAATATCAATATTATGTCACATGAATGACATGAACAAGATTGCCCTGATCAACAAAGAATGTGTGTAAAGCTAAGTTCAAAAGTAATACTGGATAATATTTGAATCCTCAATGCAAACATTTTAAAAATGATATCGTTGTATCCAGTTTTTGTCAATTTTAAAATAAGGAAATTTTAATATTTTCCAATATTATAAACCAGGAAATTTAAAATCTTTGGTGCCATGGGTGTCAAAAATAACCAAAAAATATTTGTGATTACAAAGAAAGATCTTCTGTCAAAGAGGTAATACTTTTTTATTTTTAAATATTATTGGATTAATTAAAACTTTCTTTTAGTTATTTCATTTCTTTATGCCTTGGAGAGCAGATCTACTCATTCTTCTGATAAATTAAATTTGTTTTTCTGTTTTTCTTTTTATGATTTAAATTGTTAAGTCTTAAGCTCCCTTGTTTAAACTCACACCAAACAGGACAATGGTCTAAAAAAACAAGTGTGTCCTGGTAAAAATCAATACAAACGGTCTCCTTAATTTTGTACATCTAAAACAAAACATTATCAACTTGTTTTTTCAAGTCCTGACCCTAGATTCTATGGGAAAAAGCTAGATATATACATGGCAATAATTCAAACATTACAGTAAACACAACCCTATCAGATGTCAGTGAATAAACCAGTCACCTCCTAAAGTGTTGTCATCAATAACACAGGTTGGACCAATGCAGCAGAAATGGCACTGAATGGTCTTGTTATTGAGATAGTCTACTGTACAGTCTTTACTGTTCTGATGCTCCCTGTTAACACATTCAGTCACCGGTAGGCATCCTTTGCTGATTGACATGGTCCTTTTGGCAGGGTCCCAAGTAAGTTGTGAGTAGCACATGCTCTATGGTGGAATAAGTTTGTATAGGTAAGATCAATACAATTTTTTTTAAATGTCATAAGTGAAAGTTTGCATGTTAAAGGGGACAACAACAAAAAAACAAAAACAAAAGAATATTCAATAATGGAAAAGGAAGAGGTTTCAGTGCTGCCAAGGGGTGGAGGAGAGCGGGGCACTGCTAAAATTGTGAGGCATTATTATTTTTTTAATTTACTACTATGGTCAACCACGTGGGCTATGGAAGGGCCCCTATGATACAAATGAAAAAACATTCTTTTACAAATGTGAATGTATTCTAAATAATTTCTGAATAAGACTGAAAAGTGAATGCTTTCAAGCTTCAAGACGTGCAACCACTTCCTGGGCCTCCAAAACATATACATACATTTCATAAATCACAGCTTTATTTACTCACCTGTGCCATTGTGCATGGGGCAATTTCAGTGCACAAAGAAGGGATGCTCACATTGGTGCATATTGTACAATTAGGCCTGCTGGGTTTAAATATTTCATTCTCACCTGTATCTGCTGCAGAAGGCATAATAGAAACAGTGTTAGCAAAGTTGACCGAGTGACTTAATTAAACTTCATTCACCAGTTAACAACACCTGAGGATATGATTCATTTTTATGCAGCCCCCCCCCCCTCCCGGGCCACTCTGAAACCAATTATTGCCATCAATAAAATACCATCAAATGCAATCTTGGTGCCTCAACTAGTCTGGTGCATGGGGACATCTGCCCCCCCCCGCCCGCCCCCCCCCACATCATCCTCTTTATAATAGAATTTCTGGTGCATGGGGACATCTCCCCCCCCCCGCCCCCCCCCCCCCCACATCATCCTCTTTATAATAGAATTAATATTTTATCAATTGAATTTCCAATGGCATGTGGGAAAAATAAATAATCAAAACAATGTTGTGTCTTAGAGTGTTCATCCCAGTAACAATAAATAAATTGATTTTAACAAAATGGTTTAGATTAAATTATGTGAAAATGGAGGGTGGAACCTGGCCAGTCTCTACCTGCTATAGACTATAGTAAAAGAAATGCATATAAGTATTATAAAATACGGGGCTTTAAATGTAACAGAAATATCAAGTGTCAAACAATATCAAATGGGTTATTGATTAATTTTTAAAAATTTTAAATAATGAGGAAACATTATTCATAAAATAAATTTATTGGTACTTCAACTCTACGTTTGATGATAAACGGGAGTCATTTCATTTAATACTATGATTATAAAACCATAATTGCATTTATTGCCTTGTTGTTGTTTTTCGGGAACTCCTGCCTCCATTGGAAGTTCATCTAAATAATTATAGTTATAGTCTATAGACCTAAGATTATATGATACTTAGTTACTTACATAATAACCACAGCCATCCCCATTGATTAATTATTAAATTGATTGTCTTACAATGAATAATAAATGTATGTCCATATCAATTTCATAAAATAAACGACAGCTTAAACAAATGTTAACAATTGAAAGTTTTTGAAAAAAAATATTACAGATAAAAAGCAAATTATAATGGGAGTCGCTTAGTCACTTCCTTGTTTGGTCACGTGATATGAGTAAGTCATCACTAGGCTGCAACACACAACAAAAGATACTTCATCAGTGCTTCCCCAATGTCATGTTACTTAAAAATTTTACCTTTCGTAATATTCTGGAATGCATACGTTTTTTAAATGAAATCCATAAATGTGACAATAAATATACGTCAGTTATGATTAAAGGAAGAAAGTTATTTCAAGAAAAATTTGTGAGCGATATTCGATGGGAACTATCAATACTATTATCGGCAGGATGTTGTTGAGCTCCGTGCGTGCTCATGACGTCATTTGCGTTGTTATTCAATATTGATGCAGGAGTCATTCCCCTTTGTTTATTTTATTGTTAATTTTCATTGGACGAAATGTAGTGTAGTTGTAGTGTGTATCGGGCTGCTGTTGTCAAGCACTAGTGTGTTGTATACAGTATACCGGAAATCTTACTCGTTTTTACTCATATCACGTGACAAAATAATTGACTAAGCGACTCCCATTAAATGCGACAATGGGGTTTCGGTTAACTAAATGCAGTAAGGCAAGCCCCGGAAAACAGACTCTATTGAAGAACTAATTCCCAAAGCCGGGGAGATAAAGGTGCTATCTTATTAAATTTCACGATTCATTAATGATATAAGATCTGCAACTGCAATGCCAGGAAAGGACAATTTACCTTGTTGGGTTCAATCACCCACATCCGTGTTACCAAAAAAGGTGTCGGTATCGTCGTACCAGGCCACCAAAATAAAAAAAAATCGGGTCGACAAATTAAAAAAAATATTTTTTTTTTAAGTAAACAAACAGTTGAAAAACCGGGCTCCGAAAAAAAAAAGTTTGGGAAACTCTGAGCTATACGGTTGCCGATATACAAAAACTATTTTACTTTTTGAAAACTAAACATTGAAAATTAATTCCAAACTGAAAAGATTGTGTTCAAAGTCTGGTATGTTAAGATAGGCCTGTTTTCTTCATTTCAAAAGGTGGGTGTGGGAGATGACACAAAAAAGCAAGCGCAAAGAAGTCGGCATAATCAAAGCAACATTCACCTATTTTCCGTCGAACACATTTCTTTCGAAAGAATTTCCGGATAAGAATAATATGTAATATCACTAACTGAATAAATAAAGCATCGCACTTTTTCGAATTTGCAGCTTGAGGATTCTACGGATGCTAATGACTTGGTGCATCTTATGATCTATGTCAATGTGCAATTTGAAGCAAATGCGACCGCGACCGTGTAACGAACGTATTTGTGAATCCGTAAAATGAAAAAAAAAAAATGCATCAAAATTAAGTTGATTATGCTTTAATTACAAATGTCTTCTCTAAGATAGTTATGAGTTTTAAAATATGCTGAGAGTCCAGAGGCCTGGAAGTCACCCTGTAAGCCCCATGTTGTTTTCTGTTCATTTAACTGGTTACTTCAGGGGTCTCAAACTCGGGACCTGTGGGCCATTTGCAGCCCGCAAGACGATATTTTGCGGCCCGATACCTGACAGCAAAGTTTAGTATTAATGCGGCCCTCGCGTTTTCCCCATTCTCATAACTTTAATGTTACCATCCGCGACGGTTTCAGTCGAATCTCACTGTCGAGTCTAATTCTGATTATTATGTTTGTATACGTTTGAACGTTGATTATAATGGTAAAAACCGTTTAAAAAGTAAGTTACTGGGTTAATGCACAACAATAATTGTGTAAATCGTGGCACTCTTACACAGCATCAAATCATCCCTATTTAAATTGCTGCTAGTGTGTACGAGCGACGAGTGAGGGAAATTCCGAGCCTGTCAGCCTGGTCACTTTCAAAATAGGGTTATTCAAAAAGGTCTTTTCTATGATAAGGCTCACGGGTTTGCAGATTTAAAAACACACAAAGCAACTTTTCAAAATTTTCTACGATAGGTGCAATGTTGAACTCAAGGCTAAGTTCAGTGAGGTGCATGGAAAAAACAGACAAGCGTTGGACAATTTATGAGAGCATTGCCCTCCACCTTCACTGAGATTTCCAGGTATTAAAGCCGGTCATGGGCCCTTTTTCTTTTTTTTTTTTTTTTTTTTTTTTTTTTTTTTTTTTATGGGGTGGGGGGTACCTATCTGTTTGAAAAGCTCTTTTACCCACGAACTTTAACAATTCAATGTTCAGGGTCAAACGAACTGATGAACATCTTCAAGCTATACTGACGGTCTCAGCTGCTTCCTCACTCAAACCAAATGTTGCTCAGCTGCGTAAGAAGAAGCGCTGCCAGATCTCTGGCAACAAAGAATTGGAGGAAGAAAGTGAAGCCTAGATCTTGAGAACCCTGACTGTTTTTATTTTCTATTAATAATGGTGAGCAGATTATAACTGTTGTACATTATTGAATTTGTAATCGCTTTTTGTGTGGAATACTTGATGCGGCCCAGTCTCACTCAGCCTCTACCTCCTGCGGCCCCTGGATGATTTGAGTTTGAGACCCCTTGGGTTACTGAATTATTTTAATCCTAAAAATCAAATAACATTAATTATTTATTGAAACAACAATAAATGCATTTTAAAAAGAATCCTAATAACTTGCAATAACAAAGAATATTGATCAATTTTCCATTTAAAAAAAAAAATAAAGAAAATGAACCGCAAGCAAGCTGGATCAACCATAATGGACGAACATAACAAGCACCGCAAACAAAAATATTTTTTTTTAAGCGCAGGGAAGGTTATGGTTGGGTTGGTTACAAAGAGTTTCCAAAATAAGACATTTATTGCATGAAAAAATGTACGTAGTTTAATTTTTAAAAATTGCATGCTCACTTCAAATCCCTTTTTATTGGAAACATTATTTGAGCATTTTCCTCAATGCTAAATTTGTATTTTAATAGTTTTATTAAAATGCTATAAATTCTAAGAAAATAATTCATAATATATCATTTAAACGAGCAGTTTTATCGTAATTTTTTGTTGTTGTCATTTTAAAATATATATTCATATCATAGTTATTTGGAAACCCATTAGAACCATTTTTCAAGCCGAAAACACTCCACGTTAAACTAATTTTTCTTACCAGTGACCTCTACCAGACTTAAAGGATAGCTAATTTCAGATGCATCCACACCATCGTTGTCCTTAACATCATATGCCTCGTTCAGCTTGTAGTTATTACGGCTCTCCGTTTTCTTGTTATTGCCCATGTCCTCGGTATTTTTGTTAGTACTATTAGTATCTGCGGGGCTTGTTAGAGTCAATGAACCATTCCCTGAGAGGGGGTGAAGGCGCCATAATTGAAAGTGGAGAATTAATGGAGCATTTAATTGAATTTGAAACAAGTTAATATAGAGTTGATAGAGCGAGCAGCTGAATACCTCCATCACAACATTGGCCGTGGCGTCTCCAGACGTGGCCTCGATGACAGCATTCATTTGGTCTATTGCCCAAAGGGCTGACTCCACGGCTAGTGACTTGAACAGATAAAACACAGATTCGGTTTGGGACTTCAGTAGGGAATTTTCTTCAATGACCTTTTGGAGGCTATATTTATAACCAAACTATCCCTGACAGCAATTCGAAGCACCACATTAATCGCGGGATATGCCATATTATCAATTGCATTAGCGCAATGGTTCTCAGCCTGTGGGTCGCGAGCCCTTTGGGGGGTCGAATGACCCTTTTCCAGGGGTCGCCTAAGATCATCGGAAAAAAACATATACTCTACAGTTATGAAGTAGCAAAAAAAAATTTTGTGGTTGGGGGTCGCCACAACCTGAGGAACGGTATTAAAGGGTCGCGGCATTAGGAAGGTTGAGAACCACTGCATTAGGGGAATAGAAAAAGGATTTTGAATGCTGATGGGAATCCAACAGGGCTTTCAAAAATGGGAAAAACACCTGACCGGGTACCCGTCGAACCACGTATCCGGGTACCCGACAAACCACGTATCAGGGTACATGACGAAGCAGACGAGTATATGGAGTCATTATGGAGTCATTAAGTTTCATCGACCATCACCATGGTGACAGTCACCCACCAGTTTTATAATCTACCGATGTAACGGTATTGATATATATAAACGGTATTTGTTTGGTCTGTTTCGTATATATCTGCAACTTAAAGAGCTTAACTATGACTGTCTACATTAATTTTAAATAAATCATTCATCGATTTATTCGATTTTTTCATCAACATCGATCTGTTTCGATTGTTTCATCAACATCGATCTGTTCGAATGTTTCATCATCTAAACTTTCTAGTTTATTAAATTTAACATTTGGTCGCCTATACTGTGTGGTTGGAAAAACATGCTGATCTTTGAAATCTCGTAAACTTTACAACGAACAACACGGTCATTTTCACCTAACAGTTCACCTAATTTTTTAAGTCATTTGGTTCAGAGTTCTATAAAAAAATAAAAATACAAACAACAGTGTAAATCTGTTCGAGTTAATTAGTTTTAGGCATTAGATTTAATTTGTCTGGCATTCGTCCGTTTTGAGAAAGACATTGGTCTGGTCTCGCAGGAAGTGGCGAATGAATACACGGTAGCCAGGAGAGTGTTATATGGAAAATTGAGATGTTTCCCCAGCCTGCAGATCCCCCCCCCCATACACACACATACTTTCTTGGTAAGCCACAAGGGGTGCAGCAAGAGTCGCCAGAATGGTCTTTAATGCAATGTCATACTGCCTACGGAACGCATTCTCTGGCTTACCACCGTAGTCTTTAAAAAAAAAGGGGGGCCACTGTGCTACAAGTCCACAGGGCAGCGTAGGCTTGAGGTTATTTTTTATCGATGTCCCTTAGAATTTAGACAAAACACCATCCGAGGTTGATTTCTGTTGGTTTGTCGTTGTTTCATTTTTATTTTGCGCTGTTTCGTTAGTTTTTGCTTGGCGCTGTTCACGTACCGGTATTTAGTGTCTTGTCCAGGTGTCCACACATTTAACCACACGGCCAGCCACAAAAGAAAGAAAACACACATTTTTATTTTGTTTTTAGCATATGCTAATTCTTAAACAAGCCATGGGGCTGCGTTCAACCATGGGCCGTGAAACTGTCGCTTAAGAATATAATATGTTGTAAACCAGTCCAGAGGTTTGCGACCTAATGGTTTAATGAATACATGTTGCCGGAGTGAAAACAATTACAAGCTGTTGCTTACGTTACAATTGAAAGATCAAAGGTCATTTAGTGACGACATCAGTTTTTTTTTAAACTGCTATTATATTTTTTTTATTTAAAAAAAAGGGGGGGGGGATTATGGCAGCGATTCTCAAACGTGGGTTCTTTAACCCATTCGTAACTTGTAATTCAAATAACCGGCATGTGGTGAAATTAAACTTTTAAGGGCATGTATTCAATTAAATTCGCTCGACCCAGTCACTCGTTATCAAAGTTAGTTCATTGGAATATTGAACGTAAAATCTGAATTGAAGGTGAACATTGTATTTAGTCATTTGTTGTCTTAAATAACGTTTCACACAACATGTGGAAACATAATTAATATATTATTTAATTTTTGTTTTCAAATTTTTTAAAATCTACTGCATGAATGTCTTGTAAGTTACAGCACAGGGCCACATATTTGTTTTCATAGATTCACCTCCGGTCAATTAGAATGGCCCAATGCGAAGTTAAAATTCATTATGTATACGTCCTACCAATGATGAACTTACGTTGACAGTTGTAAACACTTGCATCAACCTGGTCATATGTTCTTTTTAGTGGATCGTTGTCGCACACAAGATTGGTCAATCTGACCTTATTGGGAGTGAAAGTGTTCTTCCATTTCAATACTGCATACACGTTACAGTCACACTTTATCTTGTTGCCGCCCAATAAACTTTGGATAATAAAAAAAATAAGAAAAAAATCAGTCGTTTTGATTGTGAAGTAATTCTTTATATATAAAGAATATATATATATATGTATATATATTTATTTATTTATTTAGGCATTTTTATATAGCGCTTATCATAAAGCTCTAAGCGCTTTACAATTATTAAAACATGTAAACTAAGTAAATACAAATGAGACACTAGGATAGTAACTACTATTCTATAGAAACAATGAAAATGGCTATAAAAAGAGGACACTTTGACACTTCAGGATTAAACCGAAACAGAAAATTAGGTAGGGCAAGAAATATATATACACACACACATATAATAAATATAAATATAAAAGAGCATTTTAATACCACAATTAATTCATATAGTGATTTAATTTAACTTAATGTATTTTCCTCGGAGCTGTTGCAAAGATTATGGTTGTATGTCTTTCTTTGTACTCTGAGATTAGGCCGCCACCGTATACAAAATATCAACTCTCTTGAAAGGTGCCCGGAGCCATTATTGAGTAAAGACACTCTTTGATGAATTAAGCCAGCTGAACAAAATCTAAGAAGCTGCAGACGGCGGCGGATGGGGAGCACGGATGTGCACGTGACACCTCGGGTTGTAGTTAATTGCTGAAACTTTAAATTTAGAAACTGCATTAAACCAACTATAAATATTTATACATTTATTCCTTCTCTACTTTTTAGAAATAGTTAACATTTCATGGTGAAAATATGTGCAATTACTTTATTCAAAAACCGCATGCGTCTCCTGAACAACAATTTTTCCGACCACTTGGCTGGACTGTAACAGGGACACGAACTGTCGGCCTTGCACCGTAGAGCACCTGCTGTCTGTGTGACCAACGCTTGTGAAGACTAGGGCTGCGAGCGTGTCCCACGACACAGCTATATGAAAGAACCAATCAGCTCGCCCTCCCCAGAGTATGGCCAGTACTGGTCTAACTCCATACAAAATGTGAGCTCCGAATTTTCTTGGTGAAACCCACTTGGCTTTGGTCATTTGTCTTGTCTATGCAGAGATAATGTACTTGAACGTTTCTAACAGGGTGATCCCCAAAATCTTGAGATTGAACACAAAAAGAGCTCATCCGAGTTCAGAAATGGAACTGCTTAGACACGATGATAACATGACATTTTTTCAAAACACATTTTTTATTGCTATGTGCATTTGAAAAATAAAAATAAAACAACGACAAAAGCACCTGAAACAGAAATAATTCGTTGAAAATTTCACGTCCAGAAATTTCCATTGAAATATAAAAAGCGAGGTATTGGATAGGATTCATTCATACTTACATCTCCATATTCTTTGCAAGAACAGCTCTCATAAATGACATCTTGTTTAGCTGTGTTATTTCACTATTCTGTAGATCACTGTTCATAAAAAAAATATACATATTAATGAATAAAAATGGTTTATATAAAGAGAATCCCTAGATTTTTAAAAAAAAATTTCCAAGTGAAAGGAAGATAAATATAAAGCAAATAAATATTTTTAGTATGAAAAATAACGATATTCTGTGATATCATCAAATACGCAGGCGGTCTTAATTGAGTCAATCTAAAAACATGGTGGTCTGGAGTTCAATCCCCATCAAAGCCTAGACAAAGAAAAAAACATCCAGCACCCCGGGTTGATAGGACTCGTTACTTTCTAACGACGGCAACTCATCTATGAGAAGGCGAACTCTCAATTCAAACCCGGAGATGTAGACCCTAATGAATATTCCGGCAACTCCTGTTACGCGCAAGGTGCCAAGCTGTATCACTTACATATCCAGGTGCGTGGATAGAGACGATTTATGGGGCCAAGCTGTATCATCCACATATCCAGGTGCGTGGAGAGAGAGGCGATTAGCTGTCCAGGTTAGTCTACGTCAGAAAAGCAATATAGATCTGTGTGTGTGTGTGTGTGTTTTAGTCCGTCCGTCTAAAAACCGATCACAACCATTTTAAACATCGACTTCGTTCCAAGGCTGAATCTGATCAGTACGCAGATGGCTGTTCAGGCTGAATCTGATGGGTACGCAGATGGCTGCTCTGGCTGAATCTGATGGGTACGCAGATGGCTGGTCAGCCTGAATCTGGTGGGTACGCAGATGGCTGCTCTGGCTGAATCTGATGGGTACGCAGATGGCTGGTCAGGCTGAATCTGGTGGGTACGCAGATGGCTGGTCAGGCTGAATCTGATGGGTACGCAGATGGCTGGTCAGGCTGAATCTGGCACTAAAATCTGCTTGCGAAGAAGGTGCATGAGATGGATGGAACAAGTCCAGGGACATAGTTAACTCTATTGGCTTTTGTGTCAAGTAGCAGCTGATCTATTAGCCTCATGCTGCACGGAGCCTTTGTATAGCGAGGAGCGCCTTGGCGGACTGTTCCCACGTGTCTGGTTTAACGTGAAACGCGTTCAAAACGCTTTCAGCGTGACTTTAAAAATTATCTTCTGTCCCTCCAGCAAACAACTTGCCATGCATGAGTACCGGTATGACATGAATTGTTCTTCTTTGGCAAGCGGTCGTCTGAAATGTTTGCAGCATGTCCCAATCCAAGCGATAAGGTATATTATGCCGGGGGGACCTGCTTGTGCGAGTACCACGGTGTCTGGGACCTTGTCCTGACATTTGATTTTTTAAAGGATTTTTGTGAGGTTAGTCGTGTGAAAATGGTTTAGTTTCCTAGCAATGCGTTGATAGAGTGTCTATTTTTCTCATGCAAAGAATAGCGTCGGGAGCACAACCGCCCTGAAGAGTTTTTGTTTGGATGCTGATGCTTGCCTCGTCCATACATTCTAAGCTGTTTTCCCCTCAAATTTTGCGCTGGTTCCTGCTATTCAAAGGTTCGCCTCGTCATCGAAGGTTGCGCTTTGGGACAGTGTGCTACCAAGGTAAGAGGAGCTGTTTACCACTTCAAGCCTGTCACCGTTGACTTACATTTAGATATTGGGCACACACAATATATATTATATAGAGCCTAAATATCATTGTATATTTATAGTTTCTTGCATGTTTTAAAATATATAGTAATGATACATTAAAGGGTAAGCAGAAAGGAACAGGGCACAGCTTATGCACGTAGACGTGATTATCTATAAATGATAGGGTTTAAACACACTTTAGTGTGTGATTATTTTTAAATGAGATTACAATACTGACTGAAAAACTTGACATTTCCCTCACAAAATGGATTCCCTTTACTTACATCCTGGTAATAGATGTCAGGCTTTGGAAAAGAACACCGGCCGTGTCTAAAGCACCCAGCTTATTGTTTGCAAGGATCCTGTAATGGTCAATAATCAGAAACAGATTTAATGATGATACAAGTTGACGGCACACATATTATATATTATCGAAGACTAATAAACAATTTTTCTTTTTTAAACTACCGCGGTGCCAACCCATTCACCCTCCCCTAAAATACACCACGTTCCAGCATAGAATCTCCATTGTTATTTAGTTCTACCACCCTCCACGGCCCTACTCCACCCTTTCCCTAACGCAGTGTTTCTTTCAGAAATGTTCCCCCGGGGGGCACTTCAGATTTTCGGGGGAGGGGGGCACTCAGATTTTTCTGGGGGGGGGGCAGTTCCAGTTGTTGATTTATTGTTGGACATTATTTTGCTCCGGGGGGGGGGCCCTGGGTTTCCCCGGGGGGGGGGGAAGTGCCCCCCCCCCCGAGATATAGCTTAAAGAAACCCAGCCCTAACGCTTCTAACACTATAATTCTCTACATAGCTAGTTAATTATTTTTTTTTAAAACTCCTTTACAAATCATAATTGTCAGGTAAATCCAAGGGAGACAAAGACGCTCGTTGTAGCGTGTTGATCTGCACAACAGTTCAGCTAATTTACATCCTGGATTTGAAGACTTTTTTTTTTTTCTTCTTTTTTTATCAGAGTGACTTTCATATAAAGTAGAGTTGATTAGACCGTTACCTTCAAAACAGTGTACAATCAAAGCAAAGACTTACAGGGTTTGCAGTCGAAACAAATTTTTAAACGATGCGGGCTCAATAAGTGTAATCTCATTGTTTTGCAGGTAGCTGCGGAAAGAAAAATGAGTGTTACACTTGAAAAGTATTTGTTGTTACATCGGCTATGCACATCAGGCCTACATACATAAATATACATACATATATCGTTAATAAAAATGTTTTCTTCATTTTTAAATCCGGTTATCGATTTTCATAATGCTTTCCCTACTGTTCCGCACAAAAAAAAAAAAATCAGATAATTTTTTTTTTTTTTAAAGTATTAAAAGTGCAAGTTAAAATCTCCTTTTAGAACAGTCAAAGCGTCTCTCATTTTGATGTAGTTTGGTACCAGCACTTGACCTAATTGATAATCGGAGACCAAAGTGGTACAATGCGAGCCAATATGCACTTACGCAAACTTAAGCAATATGTTAAGCGAAAAAGACAAGGCGACCACTTATTTCATTCAAAGTGATACTCCTCTTTTTTTTTGGAATTCTTCGGTACGTCATGTGAAGCGAGCACTGGCTTGATATTTAGGACTTTAGTGTATGTTTATTACTTTATAATAGTTTTGGTTACAAAATAATTATTTTTAAAAGCGTTGAATGGAGTAATGAATAACTTTATCTTGAAATATTGAAATTCAATATATATATATATCATTTTGGAAAAGGAAAAAAAAACAACAACAACCGATAACCAGAATTTAGTTCATCCTTTCACGTCGGTAATAATGTATAATGTCCCTGTAGCTGGAATCACAATCAACCTACCCACTTAAACTACTTTCCAGTCGGCCTGTTTAAGCATGGGCGTGTCTAAATTCTCAGCGGCATTATGATAACCCTCGGCACAAAGGAGCAGGCAGGATGAAGTGGTACATTTAAATAAATGAAGACCAACTGAGTAAGACCCAGTGGCGTAGCTCAGGTTAGTGCCGCCATGGGAGGCCCCAAGCTTTGTGTCCCATCATCCCCCCCCCCCCCAATCTTCCACGAATACAAATGAAATGTGTGGTTAAATTAAAAAGTTGCCCCCGGGGCAGACCGCCCCCCCCATCCCCATCTTTCGCCACTCAGGGGGGGGGGGGGGGAGGGGGGATATGGTTGCTGTATAATCGTTGATTTAAAAAAAACAAAAAACTTTCAAACAAGTTACTGTAAAAATAAATTAGTACCGGTATATTGAAACCGAACCCAAAATTTTTTTAATTGAATAGACGATTTTTAAAAAAAATGTGACTTACAGAACCTGCAAGTTCTCGAGTCCTATGAAATCTGTATCATTGATCCTTGGGATTTTGTTGTATGATAAGTCCCTGGGGAAAAAAAAAGGAAAGACCATTACACAAATAGAAATGTTGTTTTTTTCATCTGTTTTTTTTTAATTTCATTAGGTAATTTGGTATAGACATCAACATCATTACACTACCGGTTAAGACCTTTACTTTCGAGTGCTAACCTCCTTCCTTCCACGAGACGAACCCTTTCACCCAAATGGCGAGATACTTCCCTTCTGCCCCAGTGAGGATGTGGTTACCGTCCACCAGAGTGATGATTATGTTTCACTTCCAGCCAAGTGAGGATTGGTTCCCTTCTGCCCAATTGATGATATTGTTCCCTTCCACCCAGGTGATGATTGGTTCCCTTCCACGCAGGTGATGAATGGTTCCCTTCCACCCAGGTGATAATTGGTTCCCTTCCACCCAGGTGATGATTGATTCCATTCCGGCCAGGTGATGATTGATTCCATTCCACCCAGGTGATAATTGGTTCCCTTCCACCCAGGTGATGATTGGTTCCCTTCCACCCAGGGGATGATTGGTTCCCTTCCACCCAAGTGATGATTGATTCCCTTCCACCCAAGTGATGATTGGTTCCCTTCTACCCAGGTGATGATTGGTTCCCTTCCACCCAGGTGATGATTGGTTCGCTTCCACCCAGGTGATGAATGGTTCCCTTCCACCCAAGTGATGATTGGTTCCATTCCACCCAAGTGATGGTTGGTTCTTTCCCTTCCGCCCAGGTGATGATTGGTTCCCTTCCACCCAGGTGATGATTGGTTCCCTTCCACCCAGGTGATTATTGGTTCGCTTCCACCCAGGTGATGAATGGTTCCCTTCCACCCAAGTGATGATTGGTTCCATTCCACCCAAGTGATGGTTGGTTCGCTTCCACCCAGATGATGAATGGTTCCCTTCCACACAGGTGATGATTGGTTCCATTCCACCCAAGTGATGGTTGGTTCGCTTCCACCCAGATGATGAATGGTTCCCTTCCACACAGGTGATGATTGGTTCCATTCCACCCAAGTGATGGTTGGTCCCCTTCCACCCAAGTGATGATTGATTCCCTTCCACCCAAGTGATGGTTGGTTCGCTTCCACCAAGTGATGATTAGTTCCCTTCCACCCAAGTGATGATTAGTTCCCTTTCACCCAAGTGATGATTGATTCCCTTCCACCCAAGTGATGATTGATTCCCTTCCACCCAAGTGATGGTTGGTTTGCTTCCACCAGAGTGATGATTAGTTCCCTTCCAGCCAAGTGATGATTAGTTCCCTTCCACACAAGAGATGATTGATTCCCTTCCACCCAAGTGATGATTAGTTCCCTTCCACCCAAGTGATGATTGATTCCCTTCCACCCAAGTGATGATTGATTCCCTTCCACCCAAGTGATGATTGATTCCCTTCCACCAAAGTGATGATTGATTCCCTTCCACCCAAGTGATGATTGATTCCCTTCCACCAAAGTGATGATTGATTCCCTTCCACCCAAGTGATGATTAGTTCCTTTCCACCCAAGTGATGGTTGGTTCGCTTGAACCCAAATGATTATATGGTTGCCTTCCACCCAAGTGATTACAGAAAAATGGACCATTGGCTCCATTTATATAGTTGTGTGTAAAATTGTCTATAACGTTGTATGCATTACAATAAAAAGAATTTCTTAGTGGACCAGATGTGATAGCTATCTATGTACAAAATTACGCATGTAAAATCGATTATGTTTTTGCCCTCTCCCATCGTCCACTTTCCTTCTTCCTATCGTATATCATTATCCTGGCCTTCTCCCAGCGTCCACTTTCCTTCTTCCTATCGTATATCATTATCCTGGCCTTCTCCCAGCGTCCACTTTCCTTCTTCCTATCGTATATCATTATCCTGGCCTTCTCCCAGCGTCCACTTTCCTTCTTCCTATCGTATATCATTATCCTGGCCTTCTCCCAGCGTCCACTTTCCTTCTTCCTATCGTATATCATTATCCTGGCCTTCTCCCAGCGTCCACTTTCCTTCTTCCTATCGTATATCATTATCCTGGCCTTCTCCCAGCGTCCACTTTCCTTCTTCCTATCGTATATCATTATCCTGGCCTTCTCCCAGCGTCCACTTTCCTTCTTCCTATCGTATATCATTATCCTGGCCTTCTCCCAGCGTCCACTTTCCTTCTTCCTATCGTATATCATNTATATATATATATATATATATTTATATTATATTATATTATATACATACACACATATATATATATATATATATATATATATATATATATATATATATATATATATATATTGTTGTGTGCAGCCTTTTAATTAGACGATAGTTTCACTGTGATCTCACTAGAACAGCAGTTCTCAACCTGTGGGTCGCGACTCCTTTGGGGGGTCGTGAGACCCTTTCCCAGGGGTCGCCTAAGACCCTCTGAAAACACATTTAATTTACTAACAGCTACGAAGTAGCAACGAAGATAATTGTGTGGCTTGGAGTCGCCCCAACATGATAAACTGTCTTAAAGGGTGGCCCCGACGTGATAAACTGTCTTAAGGGGTCGCGGCACTGGGAAGGTGCACTGGGAACCACTGCACTACAAGAACATTATGCGCCCAAAGTTTTAGTACTCAAACTTCCGCAACTTGAACGCGTCATTCATTTTTTCAGCGGGTCATAGCTCCAGCTGATACGTGCTCTCGGTCGTGAAGAGAAAGATATATTGAGTTCTTGTTGCCATTGCAAATGCCTCTCTTGACACCCCCTTACCCTGGAGCCAGGATGATGAATTGCGGAAACTTCTAGCTATGATGTACAATGTTCCATATTTTTATACGAATGATGGGTTTTGCGACGAAAGTCCCATTGGCTTAGAGATTGATTAGACATTTCCTTTCATTGACTGAGAGATTGATTAGACATTTCCTTTCATTGACTGAGAGATTGATTAGACATTTCCTTTCATTGACTGAGAGATTGATTAGACATTTCATTTCATTGACTGAGAGATTGATTAGACATTTCCTTTCATTGACTGAGAGATTGATTAGACATTTCCTTTCATTGACTGAGAGATTCATTAGACATTTCCTTTCATTGACTGAGAGCCTTTCTAAAACCGCGTTAGTTGAAGCAGCTTCTTTGTTTTTGTTTTAAAAATATCTTACTGAATTGCTTCTCCAATTTTTTTCAAAAGGTTCCCATTAACATTCATTGACGTGTGATTGAAAATAGTGTTCACATGTTTATTCGTTTTTTTCCCTTGGAGAGACTCATAACAACTGCCCAACATTACATTTTGTTTCACTTTTATGGTCACGTGACGGTTGGAGCTATGCATCATTGACAAACTCAGCAAGCTTTCAAGTTTCAGTATTGCTAGTTTTGGCACATGCTGTATTTCTGATTTTGGGAGAAACTGGGTAGATTGCTAGTACAGTACATACATTTAAAAACAAAATTGAGTTACATACCAAGTGCAAGGTATGGTGATATCAATATTGCACATATTGTTTTATAAAAAAAAAAATTATTTCCATTGAATGAAATTTTAGATTCCCCGAAGGCTACGAAAAAAAACCCAACAATAACATTTATCTCATGTCTCATGAATTTAACTAACTTTTGTACTTACAAGATTTTAACCATCGGCATGATGCTGGTCGGTACTCTCTGGAGCGCCTTATCTTTACACAGTACTTCAGTTAGTGTGCACATACACACGTCACTATAATTCTCTACACGGGTTACGTTACACGCCGTTCTTTGAGTGTCACTGGTCGCCTCTACAGTCAAGTCAGCACCAGCCACGCCCGTGTCGCCACTGAGACAACAGTGAACGATGAGGCACAGGGCGATGAAAACCACGTGGTTTCTGCCAGCAGAGTCCAGGTCCGAACGAGAAGCCATGGTGAAGGTAACTGCTTCAGAGTAGCGCTCCGTCAGTCGCTCACTGACATTCAATCATGGGAGTTTATTTGACGCCCACCACTGTGTGTTTCCCAGAGTCCAGAGCAACTGGAAATTTCTGTTTAGAATTTTCTTTAAAGACGAGGCTCAAGAGTTAATCCTAAAATGTGTTAAGTTCGAATGACTATTGAGTGGTCTTCCACGAGTATCAGTAACGATAACTCTTCCTTGGATTAGTCATAAGATCAGTAGCTGTAACTCCTCCTTGGATAAGATAAGTAACGATAAATTCTTCCTGGGGTAAGATCAGTAACGATAACTCCTCCTCGGATAAGATCAGTGCCGAAAACTCCTCATTGGATAAGATCAGTAACGGTCCTTGACTGAGCTTTAATGGTGTTCCACAGACTTTTTGTCATGTCATGTCAGAAGAAGCTTCTTGGCTTCCTTCTTCTGTAAAGAAAATTAAAAAAAAAATAATAACCTTACAACATAACACTAAATTAGTGCCATTGTTAAAGTAGATATGTTCATCAACCCAACTTTCATTTATTTTAACATTACACGTTTTACTTTGATATAAATCTATCTATTATATTTTAGCCAATTATATGGGGCTATACTCCCCAGATACATTTGCTCTGGCTAGACACTATTGGGATGTTGAAAAATGAATTTACACCACAAAATATTCAACTTTATGGAACTACCAATGCATAACACTTTATTCAACATTATCCACTGCCAATTCCTTTAACATAACAATATACTCAACATTAGACTACTAGTAATTCATTTTACGCAACCGTATTTTCAGAACTATAACATTATCAATTCCCTTCATAAAATAATATATTAAACATTAATACAGTTATCGATTAACTTTACACAACCTTATCCTTACTCTTTACACAAGACAGATTTACAACATTTATATCACTAAACATTTACACTTGCTTAGATTCAGAGTTAATTATTTAAAAATTCACCTCACGTGACATAGTTGCTTCAAAACATTTCCAACAGATTCATTTTACGTTCAACGCGAACAGAAACGAGCTTTTGTTTATGACCACTGAGACTTTGCCATCAACTTTGAAAAGTAAGCCCTCCATATAGAGACCGGAGCTCAACACCACATAAAACATGTCCACCTGTCTGACCCACCCACCCAGCCCCACTCTTTCAATTAATTCTCGAACGGTTGGCTCCAACCACTTCTCATTTTTTCCCATTTATAATTTCAATCAATCAAAATACGTTGTTTAAACTCCAGTCCAAGCACCGTTATGACCCCCCCCCCCCCCCCCCCCCCCCCCACATTAAACTCATCAACACATCGGGTCTCTTGATCAAAATCCCTTCCCCTACACAGCAGGATTCTAACCACCCCCAACCCCTAAACATTTCCATTTAGCACTTTTTGACCTCTCAAAATTTTTATTTGGTGTGTTTTTAAAACATATTTGATTTATGTCCCTTCACAAGCCGAGTTATCTCCGCCTTGTTGATCCTTATATCAATAAATAACATTCCAACACGACTCCTCTAAAGTTTACGTCTTACTGGATCCTGTTTTGCAAGTCAAACTTAAACTTTAGTTTAGAATTGACCTCTTGCATTAGCAGGTATATCAGAGCATGGGGGCAGGACACACATTAAGAGTAACGGTTGGGGGCGGGTTGGTTGGGGGGGGGTGGTAATAGGCAAATAAGTGCTTGTTTACTTCATCATCGTAATCATGCATCGACAGCACTTAGAGATTTCTATACCAAACTATAACTCCACAGCACGACAGGGAGAACGCCTACTTCTCTCTGTTTGCATACTTCTTTAAGAGTCTGTATTTCATAACGAAGTGACTATTCGGACCCGGGTCCGCAAAGTGAGAGGTTGGGATTAAAATTTAAAATAAAACATTATTGTTAGGTTGTAAGATAAAATTTGGTATCAAATGAACAATTTTTAAATTGACTATATGCTTGTAAACTTAATTTTTTTTCAGTTTAACTAAAATAAACTACCACAAATGACATCCGAATAGCTTGAGTCTAATGGGACCCGGGTCCGAATAGCGCCGATGCGTTTCCGGTTCCATTTTGACTAAATTCTATTCGGATGTCATTTGTGGTAGTTTATTTTAGTTAAGCTTAAAAAGTAAGTTTACAAAAATGTAGTCCATTCAAATATCTTTCATTTGATACCAAATTTTGTCTTACAAACCCTACAATTATTTCTAAAATATTTTTTAATAAACCCAAACTCTCAACGGGTCCGAATAGCCGCATCCATTTCCTAACATACTCACGAAAATCAAAACGACAGTTTCAACGGTTACATATTTTTGGGGACCCCAATCCCCCCCCCCCCAATCATTCTATTATAAATTGTAACCCTTGTGCAATTCTTGTAGGCTAAGTTGCGCCCTAAGGTCTATCCTGTTCGACAGTGTTTAGTATGTTTGCATGACTCGCACTAGTCAATGTTGAGAACTTAACGCCTAACCCTCAATGAGGTGTATTTCGTGCAAGCCGAGTTGATCTTCTAGGTTTTCCAACAGAACCATGCATAGTAACAAATGTAGCTAGAGAAATTGTCTCAACACCATTTTTTTCATTATTTGTTCTGACCAATAGACAGTTTTTGTTTGTTTGTTTTTTTGTGTTTTTTTTGTTTTTGTTTTTTTTTTAAATACGCACTTTTCATACATGATTTTAGGAAAGTGAGATTGAAATACAATTTTAAACTGACGTCAGAATTTATAAAATAATTACCGTATACTTTTTGTTAAATAAAAGAAAATTTTGTAACATAGCGTCTTGTCAAAACAGCACGGACAGAAACATACCTTAATCCATTCATACGATTACGACGTCCTCGGAACCCATTCAAAATACAATCAAAATTCTTGTACATTGCAGTTGTAGCTTTTCTATTTGCTGAAACTTGGAGCCCATCACAAGTGAACGCCCCCCCCCCACCCCACCTCACCAATCCACGTTTTTTTTTTTAATCTACGCTACTTGTTTCCTTATCCCCAACGTGATGCCATTAACCGGCCCACTTTGAGACTCGTATTTACTCAGACCATTCTTACATGGGTTGACGAACTTTGTGCAAACAGAGGGTTAACAAAAATTTCCATCGAGTAGACTGTTGGTATTAGAGGTGTGCCGTACTGATAGCCAATGGCAGCAGATCGGGACCTTATTTAAGTAGGTTACCAAAACAATTGGCTGGGTACAAGACGTTATTGGTTTATGAGATTGCTGACAGGAACATTGAAGGGTTATTTCAATTGCGTTTTGCTTTTTTTTAAAAATTCGAATGAGTGTAGAGAAAAACGTGAAAATTGTCCAAATGTGCATAATGTTGATTTTTAGCTGTTTCAACTACCGCCTGAAATTGCAGCCTGAAAGTCTCCATAGGTTGCTACCCAAAATATAAGAAATCTTGGTTAGGAGTCGAGTCATGCTTGACTCTTTATCATGATTTTAATTCGAAGCCATTTAATTAGGGATAATTCTAACCGAAACTCAGTAAATGGGAATACTAATAAAGAGGCTTTTCCATATGGGATAATTAGAAAATGTATGCCTTTCTTTTCCATATGGGATCATTAGAAAATGTATGCCTTTCTTTTCCATATGGGATCATTAGAAAATGTATGCCTTTCTTTTCCATATGGGATCATTAGAAAATGTATGCCTTTCTTTTCCATATGGGATCATTAGAAAATGTATGCCTTTAACCTTAAATAATTCTTTATCAATTTTTAAAAAATACACCAAAGAACACTTTTTTTTTGTAGGCCATTTGAAGGTCATAAAATTTATAATTCAAATAGCTTGCCTACACTTAACGTACGGATCTTTAGGAGTACCTAGTTTGGGAACCCCTGCTCTACGCGATGTGCCTCCCAATTAAAAAAAAAAAGTAGAAAATGAGTAATAAATCCTATACATGTAATTATAAATATCGACCCCCTTCAGGCCAGATTAAGAGTTTAGCATTTGTTTCATCCAGTCTTCCAACGCTGCTCCAGGAATTGGAGGGTGGGGGCGGGATGGGGAGGGGGGTAGTATATTCACTTAATACCTTTGAGAGACGCTGTTTAAGAATACTTGACAAAAAATTATTCCAAAAAAAAAAAAAAAAAAAAAAAAAAAAAAAAATAATTTAAAAAAAAAAAAAAAAAAAAAAAAAAAAAAAAA